>JABXWE010018765.1:0-35033 GCA_014611495.1 Limonius californicus
CGTTAGGCAAAAGCATCTTCGACTTGCGTCGGCTTAACAATATTAGTAGAGTGTCAGCTTTGTGCAAAAACAATTCAGTGAAATTGTTTGTGATATTGACATCTGAAATTTCCGCCTCTTCTCTCTCAACGTCGAAAAAGCCCTGTCAGAAGCGAGCCAATCTTCAGGGGCGTACCCGCGAATTTTTCCCGCTTCCTGAAGATCTTAGGAGCACCCCAGTTGTGCCTCTCTCTGCTTCCTACCGAACAACACTAAGGTAGGAGGAATTCTAATTGTGTGGTGAAAACTTTTTCCGAATTAATCTTGAAGTTTCAAGTGCTTAACATTTTTTTTTTAAATACGACGTTAAGCGACCTCCAGTCGCCAGTTGTTCTTTCTTCTTTTGGTTAAGTTAATTATAACTCCGACGCCACTGGCTGTGTAGATGTGTTCTAAGAAATTAAGTGTCGCAAGCCACTGACGGCGGGTCTTTTTCAGTTCGAACGTTCCAACAAAATCTTGTATTGTTTAACCATAAATATTATCTACCATATTCCATGTAATCGTTATAATTTTTGTATCATGTCAGTAAACTAAAAGAAGTTGAATTATATTTGTCTTGAAATTTTCCATATCTTTTATTTTTGTATATTTTTATCTTTGTGTGCATGAACTTTGCAAGCTTTACATATAGGAGGAGGCACAATAAAGGTGAGTCCGATTCCCGTAAGGTGCTGGCTTCTCAGCCTTCCACGAGAACTGGTAATCTGCTGTGATTTGGAAGGTGGCGCCCGTGAATTTTTACCTATCCTGCACACAACTAGAAAGATTTCCCTCCCGTAAGCGGTTTCCGTGAACCACCCCTACTCCTCTGAGCTAAGCTGTAGGCCTTTTTCCACTTATCCTGTTGCGGGTCGACGAAAAAGCTCGCTTGGCCCGTAACCTAATATGGATGTGTTTATCCATTTCCTATTAAATACTTCAAAAATATAGTATTATGCAGAATATACTATAAATATACCTAAAACAAAACTAGGTTACAGTTAATAGTACGGCAAGACATTTTAGGGGTACTTAAAGTTTTATACATATTTCATGAATGATCAAAGCTACAGAAAAACATTACTTTCCAGAGCGAACTTGTATTGTTATCTATTTCTAGTGTTCTCTACTGAGTAGCAAAATAATAGTTACTCCTACTTTACACTGCTTAGCTAAACGTTTTTCCCCATTTGGTTGCTATGGGGCTGAAACACTGTCTACACGGTATGGATGTTCCTTGATTACACAAAATTTTTAAAATTATGAATTGTCGATCTGCAAAGGCAGCATTCTGCACACTAATATTATAGTTTTACTAGATGAATTCCAGAACATGTCTTTCTTCTAAAAACTCTGTCTCTAAAAAGACTGTTTTTCAATAACACTTTTGGGGGAAGCTTGGAAACGTCATGGTTCTGTTGGTAGTATACACCAATTTCTGCCTTGCCGAAAGAAAATTAAGTTTTCCTTCAAGCCGCATTTTGGCAATATTTCAGATGTTCTCAATTATTCTTAAAGAATTTTGAATTATTGAACATCATGAATTTGTGCCAGATACAACTATTAGAGCTCATTCATTTGAATGTGGCAGAAATGATAGGGCTGTACAAACAAACAGTAGGCTTTCTGGATTTCTGTCACAGATGATAACCATGTCTAGCAAAACTCTTATCACATTTAAACGCATGATTTCTCCAGTTCTAATTTCGTCTCATTTAACTACTACCCCGTTTGCACAATATAAATTCAACACAAACAGTTCTTGTTCCTTGTACATTTTCCGAAACCACACATGAAAAACGTTTTCTCTCTATCTGTCTGCTGTACGGCTTGAACATTGTGTATACGGTATAAATGTCCCTTAATTAAACAAAATGTAGAAACTGTGAAATGTCAATCGGAAAAGCAAAGATTCTTTACTATAGTTTTACACGACGAAATCCGGAACATGCCTTTCTTCTAAAAAACATTTTTATGTTAAAGTTTGGAAACGTCATGCTTCTTCCGGCAGTAGACACCAATTTCTGCCTTGCGTAAGAAAATTAAGTTCTCCTTCAAAGAGTAGGCACTGCAATGCACAAAAAAGTATGCTTATAACCACTCACTGTTCTTTGTTATGTTCATTTAATTTTACCGCTTCTTACGGATTAAAGTTTTATTTCATTGGCCGCTCCGTAGCCGATTATTATTTTATTATTTCCCGAATACATTCCCGAATAGTGGACTATTTTTTGTTATCCTAGAGAAATGCGGTGAACGTTTGCTGGAAATTTCCTGTCCTTGATGGAGCCCTACGTGTTAATTATTATAGAATTCTTGCAACATATTTCGTAATATGGTGAAATACTTCCGCGGCTTCATAATGGCATTGCGTTCTTTTGGGTGTCAACTTAAGATCCCTTTCGACGCGGTAGCTTGCTAAGGGCAAGGGCGGTTTCAGTTTCGATGGGTGTCCATTGTTTGAATTTTCGTACAGCTATTATCATCGTGGGGCGAACAGAACCATCGATAAGTGTCGGATTTAAGAAACACGCTGGATTTAACCCTTGGTAGGCAATTCATTGTGAATTTGCTGATCGCCTTTGGCGGATTAATATCGAGCCTCTGGATGTGCCGCTGCTGCAAGAACACTCAAAATTTTCCGTTTCCTGAAGTTCCAGGGAAGAACCTAAAAACACCCCAAATTGTGCCTCTCTCTCTACTCCTTACCGAAGAAAATTAGGGTAAAACTTGCCAATGTACTATACAGTGATTGTTTGCCCCTACTTACCAGTGCTTCGTAGGTAACTAAGAAATAGAACAGTTTAATTCCCTTGTAATATTAAAAGTGAGGCAACCTTCAGTTGCCCAGCGTTTCATTACTCCTTAAGGTTAAAGTTTCATTAATTCTCTAAACTCGAACGTCGCTAGCTGCGTAGATCTGTTCATTAAAGTAAATATCGCAAGCCAAAGGCGGCGAGCTCTTTGGTTTGGACGTTCCAACACGCCTGTGTTTAGCTCATAGTTATTTTCCTTGCTTGTTCTAAATTGTACTATTTGTGTGCTATATTTTACTCAATAGATTTGGATGCAGTTAAAATGTAGTACGATCTTTTATTTCTGTGTATTGTATTGTACATGAACTTTGTAAACATTATATACAGGAGGAGACACAATAAAGATGAGTTCGATTCCCGTAAACTGCTGGTTTATCAGCCCTACTACGAGAACCTGCATTCAGCTGTAACCTGGAGAGTGGTGCCCATTAATTTTGACTTGCCCTGTACATATAATTGAGTGTCGTCTTATTTGACGGGTGGCCCTTCGCAGTACGAACCACTACAACACTTATATAGTTATATAGGCTTTTAGAGCGAACGCAAGTCTTGTAGATTGCCGCTCTAAAGTTTGTGAAATGCACTGCAGTGACTTGGAAACGAAAAGAGATAGCCCTTGCAGTGTTCAGTGGTTCCAAGACATCTTAGTTCAACCGGTTATTTTACCTGAGTGCGGACCTCGCACCCGTCAAATAAGGCGAAACCCGACTATAACTAAGTTAGATTTCCTTCCCTTAAGCGTTTCCCGTGAACCACCCCTACTCCTCTGAGTTACCCGAAGGTATTTCCATCTGTCCTGCTACAGGCCTACGAAAAAGTTCGTTTGGCCCGTAACATCCTATAGAAAAACTTTAATTGATATTCCTTACACTAATCGAACATAGTGAACCTAGATACTACGAACGTTTACTTTTAACGTACGAAACTAAAACCCCTTTATATGTAATTAGTTTTAAACAAAATTCCGCCTTTATAGGGTCCGCGTTATAGATATTTTACTGTATAAGTCTTGAAAGGCTTTACTTTATAAAATGTTACATTATTCTTCGTTAACTATGAGGTTACCGTAAGGTGACATAATATAAATTTCATAGCAGAGACTAATTTATCCATTTAAATTCTAAATGTACATCAAGTAGCATTGCATATAAAGGAAACCACTGTATGCGGAATCTGTTCTTTAATAACGAATGCACAAAACAAATGAAATATTATCAGTTACAACCTTGCCGTAAACAATTAATACTTATTTATTAACACTTAGCAACCACATGTTATCCATTCGTTAGAATTAAGAGTAAGTACATGGTATTACCCGCAATATTACGTTTCAGGTGTAAGAAATATACTTCTGTCGATACCAAGTTCGATGACCCTTTAGGAATATGAAAATAACAAGGAAGAAATAAATAAAACAAGTTATTGATTAAAGAGTGATCAGGCCATTTATGGTCCAGAGTTACCTTGCCGCGAGCGCAATTTACCGTTGGGATTAATCGATCATTCGGACATCAGATTGCTGCAAATGGACAACAATTACTGTCTGCCGCGTCAATAAATATTTAATTTTTCAGTCCGAAATCTGCATGGAGCAATCACTGGAAACCGCATTTTAAATTACAAATCATAATCGAAGATGGCTTGCCTATAACATCGGTTACAAAATTGAAGGTGCTCCTAAAATGGAAGTTCCTTGCTTTCTGGCAGTTAATATCTTCAGGAGATTAATTAACTGATATTTAATTCCACGTGCTGCCATTAACATAGATTAAGTTGTCAGAAAATGTAAAAACCAAGTAGTCGTTTACTGGCACGAATATGGAAAAGCAAGTAAATTCTGAAATAATTAGGAAAACAAAATTAAAACGATATGGTCAAGCATGAGCAGAAGCAATATTAAGATGAAGGAAAACCGTTGGAAATTTCTTTTTTGAAATGATATTTTTCAAAAATAGCATTAAAAAGACATTATTTTCTAAAGCACAACTTCGTAATCACAAAACTGTTTAAAAAAATTCGATTTGGTTTCATTTTAAAACATCTGAAGAAATATGAACCCAATTTGAGTGATTTATATACCCTTCTTTATTAGATTTTTGCCACGTAATGTCTCTATCTAAGGGAAGAATGAGAAATTCTCCGCAACAGCGGGTGTTGGTGTCTCGAAGCCGTTAAAGCCACTTTTACGCTTTCCCTCGTATTGTGTTGCTTTCCCTACACATGGATAACGAACCCTTTGTGGTTTTGCTTAACTGTGTACCAACCAAATGCTTCCTAATATTGCGGTGGAGCTGAAATTGCTGTACTCAAGGCAGGATTAATCAAAAGAAATTCTTATCTGTGGGGATTACTTATGGAACTTATTTAATTTAGGAATGTTAAGTTGATGTAATAAAATACAAGTTCTTTTTACAGAAAAGTAATTAAGTCTTATGATAAGCAGAATGAGGATTATTTTAACATACAGTCCCTAATGTTAAAACATCTGAATTTTTATATAGACAGTCATAAATAAAATATTTAACTGATTTAATACAATAAATATATAAACAGTTTTTAACAGAAAGGTATTACTGAACGTCTTATGTTAACGACAATGTCGTAAATACAATTGATATTATTTAAAACTAAACTCTCTAATGTTAAGCTTTTGACTTTTAATTTTGTTAATAATAAAGTAGATTGTTTAACTAACTCAATGTAGTTCGAGAAGCTTCAATTACCATTTAATGATATTATTCCAATGAATTTTTAAGCAATTACAATTTACTGATAAGTTTTATAACCATAAAAAGATCATCTGAAAATAATATTAACAATCCTACTGGGTATTTCCATGCTTAGGGGATTAATTTCTAGCAAATGTTTTTGCAATTTTTATTTGTTATATGTTAATTAGTAACAAATTAGGTAACTGACACTTAAGAGGTGATAAACTTTGAGGATTTGCGTCACTTTAAAAAGAATGTAGTTTACGAATATTTAGAAATAATGTTCGGACAGTATTAATGATCTGAACATATAATCTGATTTTTGATTTTCATTTTTTTTTTCAAAATAGGGTGTGTCTATATGTACGGAGCAAAGTTCTGTTACAAAAAAAATAGATATGCTTTCAGTGGTACCTACAGTAAATTAGCTACAATAGCTGCCAGCCAATATCTCACAGTTTTAGATCATTTGCTCGCCACTACTTGTTCACGGTCGTTTGCTCGAAACTCATGGAAAAGGTGCTCGCCATCCGTTTGCTCGCAGTACTAAGCATAACCGTACTAATACAGAAAAGCCAGTTTATATTTTGTTAGGCACCTTTGTTCGAAATTAATTTACAGTCTACTTCAAATTATACCGTTATCCACTTTAAACAGGTAGTTGTAGAACAAGGATTTACATGCTTCTTGTAACTCGGCTTAAAACACGGGCTGCATACCGTAAATTTACATATTTCCATGAAGCTGAAGTTACCTAGGGGTTGTGACTCAAGCAACAAGCTTAAATTCTGTTGTTACTTCATTATTTATCATTACCCTGCTTAGTTGAACTATTCTTATTTATGTTAAACCTAGTAAACTATGTATTAAAATTAACTTCCTTAGTTAGCTTGTATAAGTAATAAGTTACTTTTCAGAGATTATATTAGATTGTTAGATTATTGTGTGTCTTAATGACACAATTTTTAAACTTAAGAAGTAAACAGCGCAAATCAGTTGTTGATGAACTTCTGCGCGATGTAGATATTTATGTATAATTTATTTTAAGATGGGGACAGTGTGGACTGATACCGAACATTTAATTCGGTGAACAATATATCAAATGTACCTGGAAAACTGCTTGCTTACGGTAAAATTGTTAAATCAATGATTGAAAGTGTTGCGAAAGTACATTCTTCTTCTGTGTATAGGCCAATGGCCTGTTAGTACATTGCTAGGAGTCACTAAACATACGAAATTTCAACATAAAACTGTACACAAGCGTTAAGTTATTATGGAATCAGATTACAAGGATGGCGCCGCGAGTATCTCCAAAACATCAAAATATATTGCCAAGAAAATAGAAATATATGTTACTTAGACGAAACTTGTTACAACAAGTGTGCAACTTCACCTGCATTAACAGCTTCGTTAAATGTTAACCAGGCATTACCAGGCACCCTTCGGCGAGGCAATAACGATATAACTTGAAGGAACCAATCGTACATCTGTTGCTTTTAATTAAAACCTTTACTTTTATTTTCGGATATCAGGTATAGGGAGAATATTACATTTTTTTTTTAGATTTTTATATTTTGAGGAATATTCGTTTATGGGAATGGTATAAGAGGATAACTATTTATTAAAATGTTTGGAAACATAAATCTATTTCCATATCAGTAAAGCAATTTTAACGATGTTTAGAGAAGTTACTATTTTAAAATAATTTAAAAATATATAAAATATAAAAATTAGATACATTTCCAATTAATTTTATGGCACAACAGGCAGACCTCCTTTGAATATCAACATTCCTTAGACGAATGTAAGAATTACCAATAGTATATACTAAATGCCTACATATAATATTCTATTCTGTAAGTATCTGTCCCGCAAGCATTCGGCGTGGCGAACAAACAACAGGCAAGCAAACGACAGGTGAGCAAATGATGGCGAGCAAACAACAGGCAAGCAAACAACAGGCAAGCAAACAACAGGCAAGCAAACAACAGGCAAGCAAACGACACGCGACCAAACGATGGCGAACAACCAACAGGCAAGCAAACGACCGGCGCCGGCGAGCAAGTGAGTAGACACCCATTTCACAAATAAAAAACGGATCAAATAATATTCCTAAATGTGTTCTGCGTGTAATAATTCTCACACTACATGTGAATAGCACTAAATATGTGTACTAGTAATAGTTGAATACCTGTAATCATCTTTGTCAAACATGCTAGCGAAAATTAACTGCCACATAAAAATACGATAACGTTTGCCATATATGGATATAAATACATACAGTAAAGTTAATGGAAAATAGCTTATATTGATTTTATTGGGTATGTATTGATTTTGACCTAAAAATTTTGAATTTAATAATTTTGTAGGTTACCACTGCATAAACTATATCTTTGTAGGTATATATTCATTATGTTAATAGAATTAATGGCAGTAAATTCAAACTATAGTTGATATTTCTAGCTGTAGCGATTCGTTATGTGGAAACAATCTAAGGTTAAGTCTGTGTATCAATACTCCATGATAAGTCATATTATTAAATTTATTGCGTTGCAGTAAAAATATAAAGCAAAATTTTAATATTGTTTTCAGTGTATTAATTAGCAATAGTAGTAATTTTTTGAGAAGCTTAGGCTCCGTATATAGTCGAGCAAACTATATTTTAAAATGACTCTTAAATGCTACCATACCTTAAATTTTATAAAAAAAAACATATCGGCAACACTCGACAATATTACTTCCTAACATTGTGGAATACTGAAATATAATATATATGGTGCTCAAAGCCTTTTGTGTACTTTGATTTTAGCAATTTGTTTGTATTGCAGTTTCTATGAATTAATTGAAAAACAGCCCCACAAAGCTGAATGTATGGGGCCTGTAATGAGTATATTGAACCTTCAGCCTGCCCTTCGCAAAAGTCGAATATTTTCATAGCAATAACATGCCTACTTTTATCTACTCTCCTTTTATCACGAACAAAAGCAGTGATCACATACAGGAAATTAATATATGATGCTCCCTCTTTAAATGGAACTTATAGTATTTGCGAACAGCATTAACTTGGCAGAAACGGTTTGAAGTTCCTGTTCCAGAATTACTAAATAATACGCTTATACTAAGCGTATGTATAACCGAATTCAAAACCTAAAACCTTTATTTTTGTTTTTTAACTAAGTCAGCCGAATTCTTCTTAATATACTACAACATAAAAACACAAGCTTATTCTAAACTTTTCCCTTTTAGAAGGGAAAACTTCTTGATATATTTCCAGTATATGTTTGGAGGTTTTATTAAATACCTACTTTCTAAACCCATAAAAGTTATTAAGGAAACTTTTTTATACTAAAGTACTTTAACTCAACGTGCCATCAAGTCAATTCTTTCTAAAGTTGCTTATGTTGCATGACAAGCGGTACTTAGTAGCACTAAAAATTAGAATTAAGTATTCATTTAATACCGTTAACAGCCAAAAAGGCGGATAAGCAAGGTCCTGCATCACTTTGTATGCATGTTTTGTGCAACATTCTTTTACAGTTTATTTTACATATGCAACTCAAATCAGCAAGAATTGCATGGTTTTTATTACAATAATTAGAGAGAAAAACATATAGCCAAATAATCCTGTGGATTTGTATTGCTGTATACAAGTCATAATTTAACACGAATACACATTGCAATTTAATACCCAGTGTTTAAAAAAGATCAAAATCGCAGAGTACTTTCATTCATCCATTAATGAAATGAGCCGCGACTAGTTTCCTACAAAATTATTTTTTGCTAATTGCCGTATGTATGGTTCAATTTATTATATTAGCAACAGAACTTGTCCATCTAGCAGTCTAAATACAAATTTAAATTGTAGTAGTACTGTTGAGGATTAGATGAAATATTACTCTGAATCATTTGCGAATTTGAATTTTTTATTGTAATAGTCTACGTGCTTACCTTTGCAGTATTTTTTCTAAAAATCATTACACAGGTTCAATGTTTCATTAAAAGCGCTTAACCGAGATGTTTGCGCTTAGGATGTTTCTGCACAGAGACGTTTAGAGACAGAAACATTTAGGCGGAACGACATTGAAACTTAGGACATTAAGGTCCAGGCATGTTTAAACGTATAGGAATGTCTATATGTAGAAATATTGAGATGCGTAGGCAACTGGGGGCAAGGACGGCAAGAATGTTTACACAGATGCAGATATTTGGCTGCAGGAATGTTTAGATGCAGAGACATTTACATACAGCGACGTTTAGATGCAGAGAAATTTTTGCGGGCAAAACCGTTTGTGCACAGATATGTTTTGACTTGGGGACGTTGGCTATGCGACGTTTATTCAAAGGACGGTTATACGCTTAAACGCAGAGATCTTTGGGGGGTAAACACATTTAAGCACAGAATCGCTTAAACGTGAAGACGTTTGGAGGCAGGAAAATTGGGATGCAGGGTCGGTTATGTGCAGAGACCTTTAGACGTAGAAACACTTGGCTGTAAGAAAATTTATGAAAAAGACGTTTAGAATCAGGAACGCTTAGGCGGAAAGACGTTGAATACTAGGATTTAAGATGTAGGCATTTTTAATCGCAGGGATGTCTGTCTGTAGATATATTTTGACGCAAAGACAACTGGGGACAAGGACGGTTAGACGTAAAAACATTTTGGAGCAGGAATGTTTAGATGCAGAAACATTTACATACAGCGACGTTTACACGCAGGGAAACTTTTGCGCGCAAAACCGTTTATGCACAGATATGTTTTGACTTGGGGACGCGACGTTTATTCAAAGGACGGTTATACGCTTATACGCAGAGACCTTTGGGGGGTAAACACACTTAAGCACAGAATCGTTTAAACGTGAAGACGTTTGGAGGCAGGGAAATTGGGATACAGGGTCGATTATGTGCAGAAACCTTTGGACGTAGGAACATCTGGATGTAAGAAAATTTATGAAAAAGACGTTTAGATGCAGGAAGGCTTAGCCGGAAAGACGTTGAACACTAGGACATTAAGATGAAGACATTTTTAAACGCAGGGATGTCTATCTGTAGAAATATTTTGACGCAAAGACAACTGTGGCAAGGACGGTTAGACGTAAAAACAGATTTTTGGCTGCAGGAATGGTTAGATGCAGAAACATTTACATACAGCGACGTTT
Organism: Limonius californicus; assembly: GCA_014611495.1. Taxonomy (NCBI): domain Eukaryota; kingdom Metazoa; phylum Arthropoda; class Insecta; order Coleoptera; family Elateridae; genus Limonius; species Limonius californicus. The sequence continues at coordinate 10,705 of JABXWE010018765.1, forward strand.
AGGTGCAGGGAAATTTTTGGGCGCAAAACCGTTTATGCGCAGGTATGTTTTGACTTGGGGACGTTGGTTATGCGACGTTTACTCAAAGGACGGTTATACGATTAAACGCAGAGACCTTTGGGGGAGGTAAACACACTTAAACAAATACTCGTTAGTATGCGAAGACGTTTCGAGGCAGGGAAAATGGGATGCAGGGTCGCGGTTATGCGCAGATACTTTTAGACGCAGGAACACTTGAATGTAAGAAAATGTATGAAAGAGACGCTTAGATGCAGGAACGTTTAGGCGGAAAAACCTTGAAGACTATGGCATTAATACAGGGATGTCGATCTATAGAAATATTTTGAGAAAAAGACAATTGGGAGTAAGTAGGGAGCAGGAGTGTTTAGATGCATGTATATTTGGGTGACAGGAAGTTTATGCGCTGAGGTTTCGACTAAGTGACATTTGGGTGAAGGGACTTTTTGGCGGAGGGACTCTCACAAGTATAAGATATACGGTGCAGGCATAGAGAAGTTTTGATGCAGATATTTGGCTGCGGGGATGTTTAGATGCAGAAACATCTACATACAGCAACGTTTAGGTGCAGAGAAATTTTTGCGCGCAAAATCGTTTATGCACAGTTATGTTTTGACTTGGGGACGTTGGCTACGCAATCTTTATTCAAAGGGCGATTATACGCTTAAACTCAAGAGACCTTTTGGGGGTAAACACACTTAAGCACAGAATCATTTAAACGTGAAGACGTTTGGAGGCAGGGAAATTGGGATGCAGGGTCGGTTATGTGCAGAGACCTTTAGATTTAGACGTAGGAACACTTGGCTGTAAGAAAATTTATGAAAGAGACGTTTAGATGCAGACACACTCATCTCTTATGATTCACATTACTGTTTGGTCAATATCAGTTAAATAAGATCAAATGGTTTTATTTGCTGCGCCCAAACGTTCGTACGCCGAAACGTCTCAGCTTCTATATGACTGTGTCGAATTAGCTGCCCTAGAGGAACTGTGCATTTTTCTGCTCAAAACTATATTTTGTGGCATGGAAATGTATTAACAAGATATAGGTTTATTTTATCCCATTTTGATGTACAATTGTTAATGTAACGCTTACATTATACACGAATAACCGGAGTATGTACAAGATACTCAAATTAATAATAAAAGAACTTGCCTCGTCAATCATTTTCATGTTCTCAGTTGATGATGAAAATATCCGATAATAAACTATCAAATTTCAGACGATAAACATAATATTTCTAAAAGCTGCAATTTTCTGGTAATCATTTGTGTTTGTTCTACAAAAAAAAATAGAAATGATGCCCCAAAAAATCAACTTGATTACAATTGACTATCGTTATACAATAATGACGTTAATTTTGAGTTTTTTGAAATTGAAATTTCATTTTTCCAAACTTACCAAAAATGTGACAACAGTAAGTAAGTCTTTCTTGTTTAAAATAGCAAACGACTTTTCTGTATGGAAAGATCTTAAAGTTTTCTTGAAGTAACACTACACGAAAAGTACATATTTATAATAAGAACATAATGTGACACAACTTAACATTTTGATGTATTGCAACTTCATTATTCTGCATTTGTTATGAGAGCAGATACTGTTAAGTGCTTCGGTTTACCGACATAGCTTTCACGTTTTCCTATATTTTTATTTCCGTGGTTTTCTCCAATACTCCGCTGTAACTTTCCGACATTACAGTCCAATTGTGACGAAACTCGGTTAAAACCCAAGAACTGAGTAAGACAAAATCAGAACGTCAATAACCCACAACAGCGCCCAACTTTCAGTGCTTTCAGTCTAGTAAAATCAGGCACCACGAACCCCCAAATTGCAGAATTGTAACATCTGAAACTTACCCCTGTTAAATTGTCGAGTTCTCCAAGCCACTCATCCAGAAGCTGTTCAGGATCTCCCTCTTGATCCGAATCTGCGTCCGCTGTGTCCGCACTTTGCGCTAATTTATTCATCTGCAAAAGACAACATACTTCATATAATGTTTGCTATTACTATTGTCAGACGTGCAATTGTGAAACCTTCCGGTTGCAATAACTGGCTGCAAATGTAATTCGAATGGAAAGAAAGGCGGAATAAATTAAAAAGCCCAGAGCTGCAGCTTGCAACACGAAAACGGAGCAAATCATTCCAATGCGCCCCTAGGCTACATGTTAAACATTTAAAGGCTACGGAAAAATCTGTACGGTATTGTATTATATCCAACCACGTTCACTTTGCGTTTTACGGTATTATTAAAGCGACTCCGCTTTTGTTTTCCTGAAAGTCTGAGAGAGAAAGACACATTGAAACAGCAACGAAAAAGGTTACAAACAAAACCGAAATAAAATTCATTCATAATCCGGCTTTAACGTGGGCAGGTAACGTAGAAGTGTAACCGAGTAGGCGCCGGTAAAATAGTGGGCAGCGGAGTGAAAATAACCGGAGGCACCGATGTATTCCAGTCATTCCGGTATTTATGAAACTGCAGGGGCGTACGCACCATATGGTCCCAGATAACACATACACTCACAGGAAAAATCATTCCAGCACGAACTGTTTACAATTATTGTACTCTGTACTTCATAATTATGCAAACGCTACATTTAAATAAGGTGACACAGTGAAAAATATTAAAAACAGATTCTAATTAATTATATGACTTGTAGCAAATACCACAGCTGTCAGGGTTGGTTCAAGGAGAAATATTAGATGTGCGTAGGTGAGATCTTTTGATTAGGTCAGCGTAAGAAGCCAGAAAAGAAAATGAAATAATAATTGCTACTGGTGCCGAAGTGCTGAACCATTAGTTGTAACGCCTTCTATGGTTAAATCATTATATACTTGTCTATCTTCGACACGCCATGCTTTGGTTATTTAAATCCATTACATCTTCAAGTAAAACATAATTGGTTCTCCTTTAAAGAGTAGCATTTTATTTTCGAATATTTATTTTAGAATAGTTGCAATCACCACAACAAATAGCCCGGTGATTTAATAATAACAAGAAAATGAAGTCACTGCATAAATACAATTACGTCTGAACGTACGACACTTTCCATGTTGGGCAATTTCATAGTGGATTTACATTTTATAGCATTTAAAACGTCTCTGGGGATCATTATCATGCATGAACGCTTTCTTTAACGGAGCACGAACTTGGATTATACATAAAATAGCATTTAGAAATTTCCATCATATTTACCTTTTATTTAAAATACATAAACTTTGCTTACTGTCAATGTTAATGTGAACTGCTACCTCGAATAAGCGTTCAATATTCCAGCAAGCACCACGCCATGGTATTTTACTGTGACACAAATAGTTCAATTCCATTAGTACGTTTTCTACTCTTCAATGTTCAATGTAGGATAAGAGTGGATAATCACTTTGTAAACTTTATCAAGACTACTAGTTTACGTACATGTTGTAAGGTATCAGCTGCTATTTCGAATGCCTTGTAGAAATTCCTTACTTCAAATCGTTTTAAAATGTTTGTATTGTGTCTATAAAGTAACTCCCCTCAGCCCAAATAAATGTAAAAAAAGCTAACGAAACTGCGTATGCTCGACTCGTACTACATATCTCAAAGAAAGAAAACATCCTGCTGAATACTGTCGCAGAAAAAAAAAGAAGAAACGTCTAATAGTTTGACATTTGTAAATTATCCAAGAGGCGTTGCGTCAGCGGTCATCAGACAATAATTATTATTTCGTATGATATCCTGCTTTTTCTCAATAAGTATACACACTAATAAAATAATATTTCTACAATTCTGGTAATTACTGGGGCAAACTGGTATAGAGTTGGAACAGGAAACAGTTACACTGGTGATCGAATGCTATTTTCGCAATAAAACCATTAATGAAATTGGAACGCGTTCGGTACAAAACTGCTTAAACGAATATCCCGCTGAATTTCAAATGCTATTGTAGGCTTATAAGCCATCCAAGGTATCTTAAGTCACTAATTCGTTAGACTGAAAAATGACTGAAATAAGGGTAGTTGATGAGGGCTTAAGTTTCCGGAAACTATTAGTGCTGCTAGGAAAATAATGGAAAATGCTCCTACAACACCCAGTCGCTATGTGTCATATGTAAGTTTATCTATAGAGACTTGTCATACAAAACTAGAATAAAGACAAGCAGTTGTATTAGTGGTTCATGAGTAGTTGCTGATTAATATTTGCTCTTCTGCAAATATACTATTCCAAGAAATTAACGCACCACAACTAACAATCGCAATATTGTTTAAAGTATTGCCTGTAATGAAGTACGTTTAATCATAGATAATCCTTAAAACTAAATAAACCATATTTTATCCAAATTAACAACAATCAACGCAATTTAACAACAATCGACGCAATTTAACAACAATCAACGCAAAAATTAAAAAAATCAAAATTAGAAAACTGAAAAATTGTAAATTTACAGGTGCAGTAGGTTGTGTTTCCGCCTCGACTTGTTATGATAGCTTGACAACGACGGTCCATGCTTGAAATTAACACTCTTGTTCAAGAGTATCCCACATTTCCACTAATGAATTCCCTAGGTCGTTAAAAGTTGCAGGGGGTGGTCGAAGGGATCGTACTTGTCTTCCGAGAATGTCGCAGAGGTGTTCAATCGGATTCAAGTCGGGACTTCTGGCTGGCCATTGCATAACAGGAATACCAACGTCGTCTAGGTATTCTTGCACAATTCTGGCTGTGTGGGGCAAAGCGTTGTCGTGCATTAATTGGAACATATCTCCGATGTATGGGACATATGGCACAACACACTGTTCTAAAACATCTGTAACGTACCTCTGACTGTTTAAAGTGCCGTTGGGAAGATGTGTAGGTATGTGCGGGCCGTGAAAGATATGCCTCCCCATACCATTATTGAGCCACCACCAAATGCAGTCGTGGGCAAAATTGCATTGAGCATATCGTTCATTTGGACGTCTAAAAACTCGAATGCGCCTATCACAACTCTCCAAACAAAATCTGGACTCGTCTGTGTACAAAATTCGTCTCCAATCTTCATTTTCCCGATTCAAGTGGTTTCTAGCAGAATACAATCTGTGTCTGCGGTGGTTTGCAGTGAACTGTGGGCCAGTAGCTAGTAATCTGGCTCTCAGATTTCCTTCCAGAAGACGTTGGCGAACGGTTTCAATGCTAACCTGCACATTATGTACTGCTGAAAGTTGTCTTTGGAGGGTTCTTGTGGTGGTAAAGCGCACTCTTAGTGCACTCATTCGTAGAAAACGATCTTCTACAGCGGTAGTAGCACGTGGTCGCCCTTGCCCTGGTCGCCTGTCAAGTTCGTTAGTTTCTCTGAAACGCTGGATGATCCGAGAAATGGTTGTGTGGCTCATCCCAAACCTGTCAGCGATAGCGCGGAAAGAATACCCTTCTTCGGACAACGTAAGGGCTGTGACACATTCATCACGACTTAAATTTCTACAGATACGTTGCATTTTAAACAAGACTGATTGTACAAGCAATTGTTTGATGACAGCTACACGATTGGATACGTTTTAAAGTAAAACGAAACTGCAAGTAAATTGTAAATGTACCTATATGTAAAATTGATTAATTGTTTTAACAATGTTAAAAATGTAGAAACATACCAAGACTAACATGTGTCTATCAGGTTTGTATGAGACATTCATTTCATGCATTTGGTTGAAGTAGATAACGCACTTCTTTTCTTTTATCGCAACATTAATAATTGGTGCGTTAATTTCTTCTAGCAGTGTAGTATAAATATACTTAATAATTTGTTACTTTTAGAAACTATGTACTACAGGACGGGGTACGTTAATTTGGCAAATTGTAGAAAGTGGAAAACTGAAAATCCTCACGAAATTATTGAAATGTCTTTGCATTTTGATGAGGGTACGAATTAGTGGGAGCATAACTGGATTAAGGTAAAGGCAAAGAACATTTTCTCAAAATGGGGGGGGGGGGTTCTACAGTCGTTGCCGCATCCCGTATTTCGACCGCCATTTCTTTTTTTTACTACAGTCCTCTTAGTTTGATCTATCTAATAACCTCGTAGCCAGAATGTTGATGGTCTTCCTATACGTCTTATTTTTGTGGTGTATTGTTTGGAGCTCCCTTTGGCCACAGATCTTCTGTCATTTGCTTAATGCGCCCATACCATATAAGCTGCCTAGATTCATTTTACCTGCGCTGGTAAATACACTATTTGTACGGCATTTAATTTCTTCATTCGAGATATGTTTCTTTTTATGGTAATGTCTTTATATATCAGGTAATATTAATAAGGCAAGCTATCGATCAGAACATTAGTAGGTGTTTCTTCAAGCCCCCGATAGTAAATAAAACTAAGTTTGGTAAATGAAGTTCCTGAGCTTAAAGCATTCTTCGTTTGTTGTCTTTATAATCTTTATATAAATGTGAGATTTGTGATTTTCTGCAGATGGAACACAGGGGGATTCCAATGGATTAGTTCAAAGTGGTCACTTTTAACAGGCAGTCAGTTTAGAGAAAAATCATTTTTAACGAATATCAAATAAAATTAGGCAACTCATTTTCACTAAATAAACGCTATTGGAACAACGGTTGCAATTTTCTAAAGTGAAACTGAATAGAATACCTCACAGATAATGACTCCCTCATTTTTCAGACCAATAAGCATGTGTCTTAAAATGCTTGTAGCTAAGGGAATAACAATCCTTCTATTGAGAAAAACCTTAATAAATATACAACGCAGATATTCCCAATCCTGATAAGTCTTCTCATAGCAGCGGTGTAATCAGGACCTTAAATACAAGTAAAGATAAAGTCACTTTAGAGACATATTTGCAATTCTCTAGACGAGTAATCACTATATGCAGAACAATTCTTAAAACTTACTGATGCAACCAACAAATGTATTTTCATAATTATACTGTATGATTATTTCTGCTATTTTATGCTAAATACCTAAATTACAAATTATATGACAGTACGCAATATGCAAATCAATACAGTTCCATGCTTGAATTGTTCTGAAATTGCAAATTACGGTTATTTTTTGGTTTCGTTCCAGTCTAATTTCTACCGACTCGAGCACCATTTAAGCAGCGCCAAAAATTTTACCAGAATTACATAATCTAGTGTAGTGAAAAGCAATAACCTGGCTGAATAATACCACCACTCTCTTAAAGAGAATAACATATACCGAGCACCTTTGCCGAGGGTTAAAAATAGAATATACATACGTACATCAAAGAAGACATAACAAATAGCTATTCGTTGACACATGACAATAACATCAATACCAAAAGAAAGACACGTAATATTAGAGGAGGATTTCCCTTTGGAACTGTCGACTGGTAAAGCGAAAGAAAAACAGAGACAGTAAGGACGATCCAAGCAAAACAAAGATCTGAAGGGTACAGAGAGGGCTCGGTATGTCTGTGAAACGTCTGAGTGAAATTGGAGCTTGTATTAGGGCGATTTACTAAATTAGCTGAGCTTCATTGGAATACACAAAAATATAGAAAAAGTAAACGGGTGTTTCCGGGTCATGACTTCCACGTCAGGCACAATCAAAACAAATTACACAAAATATGAACTACTCGCTTGCTTTCTGTTTATGGATGTATTTATGTTGCTGCGGTTGGCAGTAAATATCACTAATTTAATAACGTTGGTGTGATTTCAACCCTTGAAAGCGCATAAACTTAATCGAACTTTGCTCGCTTGTATAATACGCAAGTTTGAATGCCCTTTTGGAGCGACTACACCAATTCACAGTTGCCGTTTTGCTTGGCGATTGCAGTGATTAAATAACTAAGTAGCAGTTTAATTTCAAAGATTGTTTAAAATTGATAATGGATTTGCATTTTGTATAATTAGTGCCGTGGGCTAGAGGTTAGCGCGTTAGACTTCTACGCTGAAGGTCCTGGGTTCAATTCTCAGTACCGGAACATCGGATTATTAACAGTAGTTATTCCTCGCAAGGCAATGGCAAACCAGCGAGGTATTCTGCCTAGTAAATTTTCTCTGGAGTAGAAGTGTTTACACTTCCCGTGGTGCGGAGCCCACGTTAAGCTGTCTGTGACACTCTAAACGCGCAACACAGGCATAGAAGAGAAGATCGCTACTTCTTGTAAAAGATAAAGCACTCGAAGGAGTGCACCGAAAATTTAAAATATTAAAATTGAAGACAGCGGCGGATATTCAGGGTATGCTGGAGCAAACTGTGAAATGTAAATAATGGCGATTAAAGAATTTAAAAAAGTAATCAGAAACGTAAAGCATTGAATTCATATATTTGGCAGTTTACGGTAAATTCGTGAATCACCATGTGATCTATATGGTAGGCCCCCGCTGTGAATTAAAAAAAAAGAGCTTATTTATTTTAATACTAATTATACTACCTTTCCATTTTAACTTATATTTGTTGTAAGGGATATGGACATAATTGAAGAACATAAAATAATTCTGTGCAGCTTAATTACAAAAACAATAAAAAATATACTTTACTTTTTGCCTTTTTAATATTTTTATAAATTCTCTAAACATATAAAAATGCTTATAATATTACTAGCAAATTAAAGAAATCTAATCTATAAAAATATCCAGATAATAATATTTGAATATAATACCGCCCAGGATGACGACGTTAAGTATACTTTATAGGTCACTGGAAACCCCTTACTGGCCTGGGTTTACTTACCTAGCCAGCGGGGACCTACACGCACTTCGAAAGATGTTACTAGAACATTTTTGATGTTTGAAATTAAGTCTTATCTCGTCAAGATTCCACGGACGTATGCAATACAAGCAGCAGTTGAGTACGTTGGTGGTTGCGTCAAAACCATTTTTCGAGCAAACAAATATTAAAACATTCGGTGATAGTTTCAAATTGTTACACAGTGACATAGCTTACCCTACTCGTATAAGAGAAGTATAATTATAATTATACTACAGTAGGTACTTCATCATCATCGTCAGCTTCACGGTTTTGGCATTTATGGTTGGTTCCTATTCAATGGTCAATCTTCTCCTTGACTGTCCCACATCTGTAGTCCCTAGGTTTGTATTCAATTGCTATTCTTGTAAAACGATGTTTACTCATACTATCTACTTAGCTTCTCCATTTATTTTTGTGTTGCTTTAAATTATCATTTATTGAGAACACATTTACATCATTTATTATAGATTTATTTGTTAGCATATCCAGCCGTGTGCATATTTTCAATAATTCCAAGAACTTCATCTCTAATGCTTGAATTATACATATTTTGCTCTTTTCTATTTGATATCCACGTTTCACTTCCATATAATGCAATGGGTACGGCCAATATCTTATAAATTTTCAACTGAGTATCTCGTTTGGTTTTATTGTCTGTACTTATTTCTATAGTACGGCCTATTCCTTGAAAGTGAGCTAATATTTAGGTATGTTCATATTATATAATTATTTGTTTTCATAAACAGTACCACTTAATTTATAACTACGACCCAATTAGTGTTAAGTTCCTAGTACCCTATAAAAAAGGTTAATTTCATTCCTCCTCCAATTTTGGCAGAAACATAAGCGCAGAGTAATAAAAATTATGAATTAATTAATTACTTCTGAACACACACTTGTACCAAGCGGCTGCACCACTTTGTAGCATATAAAAAAAACTACAATGGGGTGAGGTCGGACGATGAATGATATCAAATACTTTAGTGTTATTTAAAACTTTGGGCGTTTACCTAAATAAGAAGTTCGGATCATTATTTATTTATCAATCATCTGCAGAAATCAATACGAAATGTCCTATCACTCCCATGCAACGCTTGTATTTGTTGGAAGCTAAATAGTTGCTGTCCATTTCACATCAGGGTCCTGTGAACTATTGTATGAGGAAAATTGGTTTAAGCTGACGGCTTGCAAGTGCTTATGGCAGATTGTTCGTCGTTGGTTCGCGCATTTATTAATGAACTGTAAATTTCTCTATACATCTCAAACGTCTACTCCAAAGATTCGGGACGCCTATTTCAACAAACTTTCCTTGATAGGTTTGACAACTTTAGTGAGTTATCATAATCAGCAATATGGTACGAGGACAGTCTTTTCAAGATTTTACAAACGACCACTAGACGGCGCTATTGAAATGTGTCATTACTATTTTCGTAAAATTTTAAATTTGTTATTGTGAAAACAGTGGCAACTTAGAAATTGACCGAGTAGTTTGTGAGCGTTTAAAAAAAGCAAATTTGTAAAAAAATGGAAATTTCACGTGAAGGTTTTCGTTGGATGATATTTTACGATTTTAGTAAAGGCCTAACTCAACAACAATACATAGAATCGCTTTGTTCAACTTTTGGTAATGAAGCACCATCAGAACAGACTGTTTACGATTGGTTTGCAGAATTTCGCCGTGGTCGTGCGTCCGTCAGTGATGAATTTCGTGAAGGTCGACCAAAATCGGTTGTTATTCCAAAAAACACCCATGGTATATGCAACATGATTGACGAAGTTCGGCATGTGACTTACAGTGAGATAGAGGCATCCTTAGGCATATCGAAGACTGCAGTACATTCGATTTTGCATGAACATTTAGCTGTGAAAAAGATCTGTTCCCGATGGATTCCGCGTAATTTGGTCAAAACTCAAAGAAAGGCTCGTGTCAATTGGTGTAAGGAAATGTTCAAAAATTTCGACCGAGGAACTGCAAAATCCGTATACAACATCGTAACAGATGACGAAACTTGGATATATTCGTATGAACCGGAAACTAAGCAACAATCCACTGTTTGGGTGTTCCAAGATGAACCGAATCTCACAAAAGTTGTTCGTTCACAAAGCACTTCCAATGAAATAATAGCTTTTTCTTCGGTTTTACTGGACATGTCGCAATCATTCCTTTAGAAGATCGAAGAACAGTTAACGCTGAAAGGTATACAAGAATTGTTTTGCCAGAAGTCATCAACGAAATCAGGAATAACAACCGGAAACGGCGCATCATTGTTCATCATGACAATGCCATCTCTCACACAGCACGTTAAATAATTGATTATTTCAAGGCGAAAAACATCGATTTAATGTCTCATTGTCCGTATTTGCCTAATTTATCGTCTAAGGACTTCTTTGTGTTCCCTAATGTCAAACAAAAAATGCATGGTCAGCGATTTGCATCACCTCAAGGAGCTGTTGAAGCCTTAAAAAACTATGTTTTTGAGATACCAACTTCAGAGTGGAAAAAATGTTTCGAGAATTGGTTTGAATGCATCTAAAAGTGAATAAATCTTAGAGGAGAATATTTTGAAAAGCAATAGACCAGCCAGTTCAAAAAAAAATTTTTCTTTCATAGTTTTTGTAAAAATTTAAAAGGCTGCCTTCGTAGCAGTGGGATTTTCATTGCATGTAATATACTTTACTAAAATCGTAAAACAAGTTTCGAAGGGGTTCAACATTAACAATAACATATTGAAACGTCAACTTCAACTTATCCAATAAAGTTCCGATAGAAGTAAAAACGTTGCGTTGCCTTTGCCGTTTGTTTTAATATTATATGAACAATATTTTCCTTCTGATTTTTCCGAAAATGGGAATTAACCATTTATCTGCTTTGTTAAGAACTTTGAAATATTTAAAGTAATTATTAAAAGGGCGACTATTACATTCAAACCAACACATGCATGGAACATTTGTTTGGATGTCCGAGAGCAATTAGAATTGAGATTCAACTACAGCTAATAATTCTTATGCAAATCGTTAAAATATCATCAAATGCTATATTACTGGCAATATGAACTTTAACAACAGTTTTGAAAACTAAAGTAATGCCATATCAATCGTCAAACCTGGAACTGAACGTGACAAAACATCTAATATAAAATTCGTCAAGCGCCCTGATAACTAAATTCGGCTGACTACTTGATCCCAACTCGACAACGAACGACTTTTCCTGACGTTTACGACATTTCAAATTTTCCGATATTTTCATGTCCTTCGACTAGTCAAGGTCAGTGTGAACTCTGACACGTCACGGTTTTACTTTTGGGCGCTCCATTTACATTCAAAAGCAATTATTATCTCTTCAACTTCGGTTCAGAAAATCAATTTCGAAAAGTTATATTGATCAAGAGTAAACTGAGGAATAGCTTCAAGAAAGCGTTTGGAACACAAACATTCAAATTAATTAACTTTTCATTAATTTGTTTGTTTACTAAAACGTGAAGGTGAAGGAAAAGGTTTTGGACGTACAAAGCTCGCGCAGGGACATATTATTGACTTGAGTATTACCTGCACAACTAAACAAGTTCATTATAGGAACGATAAGATATAATGACCGTAACTCAACCAGACCTACACAGTACAAGAATACAATCGATTTTACGTCGACGACATATTTATTCTTCCAACTATACATATACAGGCAAGTATGTTCATTTAAAACATAATTTACCCCAAGGAAAGCAATTCCAAGCGCATATTCATGTAACATGTAAGAAAGTAAATTACTGCGTCGACAATTGTTTACAAAAAGTATTTAGAATTGTAGCGCATTTGCAAATGGTCAATTCAGAGACTTTTTGTGTCTGAAAGAACCTGAACTGTGAATTATTGACGCCATCCGTCACAGTTGGTGCCATTTTGCTGCTGCACAGTTGGCTAGACTTGCAAGTTGTTAAATATTTTCACAGCCCCTAACTCTTTCCACAAATTACGGATATTAAATTTATAATAGCAAGCGATGATATTAAGGCTCGAACGAAAATAAAGCAAAATTTTCAGTTTATTAGGCTATGAAAGAAAAATATTCCTTTGTATTAAATGCACTTACAAAATGTTGCAGTTAATGACGATTAAGTAACCCAAAATAGTCCACAAGCTACAATTTATTTAATTAATTTTCTTAGTACGAAATGTTGTAAGTAATTTTAGCACTCCACGAAACTCTTCCAAACTCTTAATTCGTTTATAGACCTATTCGCTTGAAGATCTTGTAATTTGGTAGTTTCCCCTATAAATAGCATTTAGTGTCTCACCTTGCTGCACTTTCCAGCATCTAAAATTAATTGCAGCAGCTAACATTACTAGTTCGTCTGCAATGTTAGAAACGCTAAGTTCATGTTAATTTATACCAACATGTTCGCATTATTTTAGCCAAATAATGCCTTAGAAAACAAAATGCCCATAATGTTTAATATGGTCAATGAAAATAACACGAAATAACATTTTGACGCAAATTACCATAATAATATTGAATAGAAACAGCAGTTTGTAGATCAGATACCACCTTTAACATAAACTTGAACTTTGAAGAAATCAAACATGCGGGATCAACCACGACACATACCATAACGTGCATATAAGGCAGTAAAGTGGCTGTTACGAAATAAAACACCAAAACTTCGTCTGCTTCACGTCGGGGTCACCAAAATATTGTAATCTGGTATTTTACCAAACGCCAATACAAGATTAAAACAAGCTTTAGGAGAACGTGTGTTGTTTATTGAATGGAAAACGGTAACTAACTAAACAATAACAAAACACATTAACCCCAAACAAGGTAACCCGATACATGTAGTGCGCGCGCACTACAGCACAGGAGACGATTAAAGAAACAAAGCCCTCTCCGAACAACCAACCAAAGGAATTTAAGTCGACCACTTTCTCATCGTAACCTGCGCCAAAACCCTCGCCGCAAAATGCAATCTAATATTAAACATACTCGATGCCACTTGGTTCATTCCGAAGGTTAACTACTCGTATTTGTAATCTGGACTACTTTTACTAAAAGTAGAAACGAAAGCTATCAGCGCCTGAAAACACTGTTGTTTTGCTCGTACCCCTGACTCCAAGGATAGAACCATCCTAACCCCGAAATAAACTGACTGTCTTCATTTCCTGCTGTTCCTGTTGAACTCCCTCCTACAATAAGGCGGATTCATAATAATTCCATGTGGTTGGACGATCTCCGTTGCGGATACAACTTCAAGCCCCGTCCTCTGCTTCTTCTATTAAGATGGTATAACTAGTTTATTCATTACCTATGAGGCCCTTTATGGCTAACCCGAAAACGTTAATTACAATTGTATAAGTTCATTTATTAAATTTTGTGGGAATCGACATTGGTTTTTATTGTATTTATGAGGCCCTTTACCAATTTTCTATAATTTTCAGATCTGTTACATGCTTATTTTTAAAATTACAATAAGCAAGTTGGTGTCATAATAAAGCCATTTATATATACATGTATAAAACAGAATAAAAAATATAGCAATCTATTTCTAACTCAGATGGGACTCACTGTAAGTACGATTATCCGGGTTAAATTTGCTCACAGCACTCTTCTGTTCTAAAATTGTCACTAAATTGAGGAACTTGATTGATGATTCCTATGTTTGAAACTAGCTTGTCTGCAGATTACTGTTTGAAGTATGGAAAAATCGAGGAGAAGCTATTCGACTATTTTTTGTCTCTATTATGACAGGAGCTTCAGAGTTGATTGCGATTTGAAGTAGGGCAGATCTAGGTTACGGTTTTCCAGACCTCTCTTTACGCTTGGACCTTGTTGACCCCATTGTAGAAGAATTTTTCAGCGTTTAAGCTTCCTAGCATGCTTCACTTCTCATTTACGTGTTGTTATACAGGGAGGTGAATTTTTCGATGTTCACCATTGGCATCTCGGAAACAGTAAGAGATACGAGGTCGTATAAATTAGAGAAAAGTGGCACTTTTATGTCGATTGAGATTCTGGAAATCCTGGATTTATTGATTAGTTTTTGATTTATCACGAAAAACTTAAAATTGTATTTTTAGAAATACATTATTATCCTCGCTACTATTGACGATATTTCAATTAAACTTAATAACTGTAGGTGTTCGTCGAGTTTCTGTATAGTATTTTGTAATAGTCAAAATGTTCATCGATGAAGAAAAGCAGGATAAGTACGATGTCTACATTCACAGCAATAGAAATTTTGTTTTAGCGTAGGAAAATAGCGCAAATTTGTATCCAGAAAGACAGCTACCCATCAAACAATGTTTGTAAGGATTTCAAGAAATGTGGCTGTTTGTGGCAAGTTTAGAAAACCGCGAGGGCCGTATAGAAAACGAATCATTGCTAATGAAGTGAATGTGCCGGCTCAGTTTGCGATTGATCTAGAAAATTCCAGCCGAAAAATGTCTCAAGAGTGTGGTATTAATGATTCATATGAGAGGATAATAATTCAAAACCATAAGCACCATTGTTATAAATTTACACCTGTACAAACTCTTCATCCTGGTAATGGGAACAGAAGATTATGCTTTTGTTATTGATTTCGTGAAAAACTGCAGCAAGATCCACATTTTTCCAGAAAAATTTTACGAAATGATGAGTCTTTATTTACAAATTCGGGAATGTTTAACAGGAAAAACCTTCATCACTATGCAACAGAGAATTCCCCTTTAATAAGAAACACTAGGTTGCAAGTTATATTCTTTGAACATATGGGTTGGGCTTTTAGATAATTCAGTTGTGGGTATATTTGTTATCGATTAACTTTTAGATGGGCCTGGATATTTGCATTTATACAAACAAATTTAGAAGATATGCTAGACAAATTGCCATTAGTAACCCTTAAAAGCATAAGTGGTAACAGCAAGACGGAACTGGTCCTCACCACGCTCACAATGTTCGAGATCATTTAGATGCATGGTTGGCCCAGTTAGTTGGCCTCCACGATCGCCATGCTTAACGCATATGGATTACTTTCAGTGGGGCAATGTACAAGACGCTGTGAATACATCCCCGACGGAAAATATCGGACATCTTCGCCTCAAAATCAAAAATGCCTTCGACTCCATTCCGAGGCAGACTATCCAAAAATCAGTGGACAAAATGAATATAAGGACTAACCTCTGCATCATAAATAACGGCGGGCACTTTGAACAATTTAAATAATCATAATTTTTCGAATATGTCAAAATGTTATCGTTAGGCCAATAAATTTGTTTTAGTATTTAAGTACTTGAAATGACAATTAGCAAAACAATCTATCATTATAATTATTTCAATTGTTTTTCAAAGTCTACGCGATTTTTAAATTATTTACACAAAGTTTCAAATTTCAACCCGTTTTATTTGGAAGAAAAAGGTTTCTTTTTTTCATTCATTCTTACTATACTTCAGGGGTGTGGGGGCGTCCCTTGCATACTAGCCATTCATGCAACATGCACTCTAAACTTAACTAAGTGAAATACGGTCGCCTCAGCCGGGGTTCGACCACGCGGCCGATCGAACCGCATTTCACTGTGACCTCAACTAACAGTGCGTATTAGTACTGCCCCATGGAGGCCCCGAAGAAAACTGTTATGTCAGTTAGTTGACTGTCGTAGTTTGAAATGTAGAAAGCCTAGAAAACTTCTGTCAATATGATTCAACTCACAATAATAAAAAAAATATAAAGTTACCCGGGTTGATTGAAATAGCGTCAATGGTAGGGACGATAATAATTTATTTCTAAAATTACAATTTTCAGCTTTTCGGTAATAAATCAATAACGAATCAAAATATCTAGGATTACTTTTCAGATTCTCAAGATGCCAATGGAAGTAGGAGGAAATTATAATTTTCACCTACCAAAACCAAAATTGGTTAGTTTGTTTCTCTCATTTACTCTCAAAATAAAACTTTCAAAATAAGAAATTAAGTTTCTCTATTGTATTTTGATATCATATTTATGTCTTGGAAAAGAAACATGTTGTAAGTATGTAGTAACAAAATATATGCAATACAGTAAAAACGAAATACGAGTGGGTATTGATATCTAGTTAGCCTGGAAAGCTTCTAGTACAGAAAAGTGAATATGATGTTTTATTAATAAGTAAGTAACATCCATAAGTTGAACGATGATCAGCTTTGAATTTTTGAAAACAGCATGTCTGAGAAAAAGGTAGAATTTGAAAAAATCGAAAGGATCGAGTTTCGGTCGGTTATTAAGTATTTATTTTTGAAAGGATTATCGGGTAAAGAAAGTTTTGCTGATATGATAGAAACCTTAGGTGATCAGTGTCCTTCATACGCTACTATTAAAAACTGCGTTGCGGAATATAAAAGAGGAGGATCAGATGTGAAAGACGAGCACCACCCTGGAAGACCAATATCTGTGACCACTCCGGAAAACATTGATTCTGTCCATGATATGATTTTAGAAAATCGACGTATTGGGATTAAGAATATTGCAGAAGCATCGTATATTTTCTATGAACGTGTGTGTCACATCATTTATCACGACTTGGGTGTGAGAAAGCTTTCGACCAAATGGATCCCAAGATGCTTGAACGTTCATCAGAAGCGCGTTCGATTGACAACGTCAAAGGATATCTGCCACCGTTTTGCAGAAGATTCCTCAAACTTTTTTGATCGGCTTGTTACTACGGTCGAAACGTGGATCCATAACTATGACCCAGAGACTAAAGAGCAATCCAAATAGTGGAAGCATGTTGGTTCTCCACGACCCAAAAATATTCGTGTTCAAAAATCGGCAGGCAAGATTCTTGCTTCAGTTTTCTGGGACAAAGATGGGATAATTCTGATAGATTATTTGGAACGGGGTAGAACTATCACGGGAGTATATTATACTGAGTTGCTAACTAAATTACGTAAGAAAATTGCGGAAAAACGCTGCGGAAAACTTGGCAGTGGTGTGCTCATTTGCAAGACAACGCTCCAGCTCACAAGTCGTTGATTGCACCGAAAAAATTGATAAAATTGGTTTGGAATTGGTTGACCACCCGCCCTATTCTCCGGATTTTGACCGTCAGACTATTATTTGTTCCCAAAACTCAAAAAACATTTGAAAAGTAAAAGATTTTCGACAAATGACGAAGCAATATGTGCCGTGGAGGAGTGGTTTGCACACCAAAACGAAGATTTTTTAATGGTTAGAATTACTTTATGAACGTTCTGCTAGATTTATAAGTCTTAAGGGAGATTATGTTGAATAAATAAAATATTATTTTGATATATTGTGGCGTTTTATTTGGTAGGCTAAGTACTTTATCAATACCCCCTCGTATTAATTGTTTCTTGCATTACATCGCTGAAATTCATTGAATTAATAATGATACTGGTAATAAAACCATTTTTATTAGAGTTGTTTGTTTGACATATGTAGCATGTTGGAACACATATCAAGCAAATAAATCAAACAAAAACGGTTGCATTTGTAATAATATTATACATTTACTTATTCAAATGAGGTACTTATTTTTTACAATACAAAATCAGTCAACTTTAATCCTTTGTAAACGGTTGTTATGCGGTATTCAGCTTAATATATTTTGTTCATTACAAAGAACCTAATATTTTACACAAACTACATCTAGATAATAAACAATTTAGGAGTATGTAAAATATATACGAAAGTATAAATATCATAAGCTATTTTGCGTAATTTCTAAAACCATGCGTGTTGGTAATGGCTTTGAGTACGCACGTAACTGCTTCAATTACAAACGTATTATTTACAACTACCCTAAGTTCAAAAAATATAACTGTCTTTATTAAAACAGAAAGATTTTTAGAACACCTCTATATGCCATATTAGAGTTTATTTTTTGGAAAGAAGACTACATGTAAAAGAACTTTTGATTCTACATAGTTTATTAGATTGGACCGCCCTACTTGAGGAGATTTCTCAACCTAAGAATTTCCTGAAAATTTATGAAAGATCGAGTCGTAGTGGATTAGATGTCTGCAGAGTCGAGATAAGTTTCAACTTTAGGTTGGTCTGAAGATACGAAAATGCAAAATTGCGGTAAAAATGTGAAAGTGGCGTAGCTAAAAGATAAGCGTTTTTCGTTCCTTTCCAGTTATTTCAAACGAGCGTCGCAAAGAATTTTTTGTATACCTAATTGTACTGCTTTGGGAAAGCTCGCCTATATTAGGTTCTCGCATAACATGTATTTTACTAACCACCCTCTTCACAGAAAAGGTATTTTGCACCCGACTCTAGTGTAAAGTTACAATCTGTATATAGAGCATGTTACGGTTTGATCAATACTGGCGGCTGCAGGCTGCAGTTTAAACTTGGGCTTGCACTATATCGAACTTCCACGCCCAACTCACCCACATTCTTTATATTTCGTTTCCGTCCTTTCGCAGTCCTTTTGCGTCCATTTATACGCCATAAAAATCCAATACCGACTAAAATTGCATCACGCTATATTATTCTATAATGTACACAGAAAGAAAATTGAAAATAAAACTCAATTACAAATCTGTTCCGAAGTTTTACTCATGTGTGCCAAGAGAGTTAAAACTGAAATACTTTACAACCTCCATTGTACCAGATCGGCCTTCCGCCCTTGCTATGAATTTTTCGAACGATTGCATCGCTATTCGCGCTATCCAGGTCGACAGTTCCTGGGTTGTCTGAAGCTCCGGCATGAAATTCATATTACAGACGAGTAGGAACGGGCTGATCCAAATGCGGCTGGAATATTTAATAACTAGGGAGGCATTGAAATTAACCTTGTCTGCAAATTTAGACTGATGACAACCGCAAAACTTATGCAGATGCAACAGAACTCCCAAATCGGCAGGAAATATTTAAACAGTTGCATTTGAATATTTCAGCCTTGACACGTTATATTCGAAAAGCTCGTTTTAAGTATTTTTACTACAAATAGCAGGAGTATTAAACATAAAGCTGTAAAGCTCCATTAAGTGCCGTTTATTTACTATAATGGAATTTTAAATTCTAGTGTGGAAACAACGTAGCGAGCATGACTGCGCTTCTATTTCGGAAGATTTAATCATAGCCGCAGTTGAGCATATAACTTTTCATTCCACAGTAGTAAAGTTAAAGTTATAGTCGATTTGCCTTATAAAATGTCTTACAGAGTTCTTGGCTGTATCTAGATATAAAGAGTTATCTTTTTTAGATCTTTTGAGGTATAAATTTGTTAGGAAGTTAAACTACATTATCCTTATACTAAAGTAACAATTTTTCCTCGTTTCTCTTTGGCAGTTTGAAAAACTTTTGTTAGATTACGACGAAATAGAGTAGAATAAATTATAAGCTGGGATTTTAACGTTTAGTATGGCCCAAATGCAGAATATGTGCTTTAAAGACCACTCTTACGACCAACAATTATATCATAAACTGTAAATTGCAGCAATTTTCGATTTATAGATTTCCATTCACAACAACCACGAAAATTATATATAAAAATATCAGTTAGCATTACCAAGGTATCACGATATGGTGTTCATTCAAAGTTCCACCACAGATTGCCATTCTGATATTTTTGGATATTTGGAGTATTCCTTTGTCTTTCCATACATTTATTTTGTTGTTACTTATTTTAGTATCATTACAGGTGCGAGATTGTTGGTTATCGTCTATTCAGGGTGATCCTAAACATGTGCGAAAATCTGTAACCACGTATCTATAGCTAAGGTTATTTAACCTCTAAATCAACTAGCATTTTTTTTAAATGAGGAACCCCCCTATACGGATGTGTGGTACATTTTTCGACTAGAAATTAAGCTTGAACTATTAGCTTTCCAAAACTACAAAGTTTAACAAAATCGGACAAGGAACAAAATAACTTTGAAGACCTATATCTCCGTAACGGCGATAAGTAAAAAATACTAGATGATTTAGGATTTAAATAACCGCAGCTGTACCTGGTTAAAATTTTTTGCACATGTTTGCAAATCACTCTGTAAAATTCTTCAAAATACCTCTTATAAATACAGTTTGATAATATAATATATTTCAAGTCTTCCGTCAGTATTACAACCGGATTAAAAAACCATGTCAATAACTCCATTATCCATTCAATTACTCAAAAATGTAATAAATTTGAAGATTACTACAAAAATCTTCTGTGGTTTGCTTTTCTGAATGCTTTATCTCTTACGAGGCATAATAATCTTCTCTACTATGCCTATGTTGCGTATTTTAAACAGCGAGGACCTACAGCTTAACGTTTGCTTCGAACCAGGGGAAGTGTAAACACTTCTAACCCAGCGAAGATTTAATAGACAGAATACCTCGCTGGCGTGCTATTGCCTTTCGACAGAGAACAACCGTTGCTTGGTATGACGCAGAAAAGTACGGAAACTAATTCGTGATTTGAATTTTAATCCCTAACAGATGCTCTTAGGTAAGTTTTGCATGAAGCTAAATATACACAGGATAGAACAGCCAAAAATTATTAAATTTTTTTCAAATGCCATTTTTTGCCTTTCTTGTGTACAAAACAGTCCTATCTTCCTTGAAAACATTAAATGCTGCTAAACTTGACATACACAAACTCTACTAGACCGATATCATGAAAAATTGATGTTTCTATTGTCACATATGTTTTGTCTATACATTATATTTCATTCGTTTTCTGTTTAATATGTGTTCTAAATAAAGTAAACTATGCAAACACAAACTGATACAGAATGATTAGAGGAACAGTATACTCATCAGCTGTAGCCGAGAAACAAAGAAGCGAGACGAAACAATGAGATGGAAGATTGAGGTCACAGGCCTAGTATATTTTGCGATAGAAACTTTCTTTCGGTGCAGTAGATGTAGTTAAAATACAGTGGTTAAACTCACAGACTACTACTACTACTACTATTTGTCGGAATTACCGATGTTGCAAGCGCGCAGTTAAAGTTTAGAATAAGCTCCGTTCCCACTTACGCCACTCTGCTTGTGCGCAATTCACGGTCAGGGTTCCAGCTACATGGGTCAACTTGTACGAGACTATCATTCCAAATATAGGCAACCCACAAAACATATTGCAAGATACTGAGATATCTAAATTTGTACGGACGGTATAGCATAAATCGGAGATCCCCGTTTGATATACTTGAGCATTTTAAAAATCTAAATTAATAAGTTATGTGTACTTTCTATATAATATTTGAAATATTTAAAATTAGATATTTATAAACAAGACTTTGTTGTGTTCGTTTACACTTATTTTATACAAAAGTTGAGTACAATATCATTCCAAAAATGTATCCGTAATTCATAATAGTGTGATGATTACGTCGTCCTATAATTGTAGTTATTAATTTCATTTATACAATTCAACTGAGACAAATTTATGATGCTAATAACATGCTAATACATAGTTTTTAGATTTGCTTGCTCGTATTACGCCGCAACATGTTTATTTGTTTATTTAGAAGGTACAACAGCGGGTTATTACGATAAACATCATAATAATACACAACTTCTAGTTGTTTCGTAAACCTAATTTCATATGAAAAGAAGTTTATCAAACCTGTAAAACGTACATTTCTTGGAAGTTTATTTAGCCATTACCTCACGATCAATAAGAGGTTTATGCTTTACCTGTTTTCCTTATATGCTTTTTTATCCCCGAATACAGAGAATATACCACTACATTACGATTTTTATGGCTTTTATATAAGAAACAGTTCCAACGTACAACCACCTTCCGTAAAGTATACACATATCTGGAAAGGCGGTATTAACTTTCATCCTCCAAACAAATTTGCTTTTTTTAACTTATTTTAACTTACTTCAAGAGATCTAAGAGTAAACATAATACACAAACAGTTAATAAACTACGGCGTACCTAAAAAAGCTAGTTTTATTCAGAAATAACAAAGTGGAAATAATAAAAATCTATACACTTCATTAAACAAACAACAGAAAAGATAAATAAGTATCGTTGTTACTATTGCCCAGAATGTTCTACACATTCGCAACTTTTATAAGTAGTCAACAAGACTTTGGAAACAATTTTACCGAGGTTTTGTTACACCCACACTCAAAATAATTAGACTGTATTGTTGAGCGTGTTTTAATTTATATGATATTTGTTTGTTCTTTTATTTTTATTGTGTTAATCTTTGATAATAAAAATGTCAAATTCATGACATAAATACGTACTTTTATTCAGGGCTGCATGATATACCTTAGGCATGGCATTTAAAACTAAACGTGAAGTTTAACGGCTCACATACCTAGGTTATTCTAAATTGGATTAACTGTTGTTCACTGTTTTTTTTTTTGGACCAACCCTGTATGCAACATATATCAAGAAAACAAACGTTTAAAACTGATAGTAGCAAAACCTATACGGATTTCCCACGAGATCTTTTAAAGCTTCTTCATATTTGTTGTAAGCCTGAAGAAGTATTTTATTTTTTTGTTAAATAATCTACCGTCTACATCATCGTCAGCTTCCAGGTTTAAACTTATAAAAGCTTTTTCACGGGAATTGATCAGTCCAGCGCGTTTTGAGCCGTCCTGTTCACGCTTTCCCACGAGGTTTATAGTGCAGGATCGTCCTTACCTACCCAAATATCTAGAAATTAAAATATATATACATATATCACCGGCACTAAATTCGATCCATCTACAATATTTATCTCAACTTGTTTTCTTTTGAATACATCTTGTCAAATATGCTTTGTTATCGTACTACTACTGATAAACTACTTTGTTTCACTATGACACCAGTAAAACAATATAAAATAATGAGTAAAAAAGTATTATTGTGATATTCGATTACATTTAAACGATTTTTACGAATCTGCTCTTTTGTTGTTCTCATTTTGTGTATAATATTGTTCGCAATAGTGTTTAATACAGTTCAATTAGTGTTCATAGAACTTAAATATGCTTTTGAATCTAACCGATACTGTCAGAGCTATTGCTTTAATTCAAGATAGACGATCGCATTACTACGTAGCTCGGTTTCTAGGTGTACAAGATGTACTGTTCAAAGAGCTGTAGAACGATTTCGTGAAACTGGGGGCTACACTAGACGCCGTGGTTCAGGCAGGAAAAGGCGTACAACTGCTCAAGACGACCACTTTCTCACCTTGAGAGTCCTGAGACACAGGGACACCACCGCAGTTAGTACACGGAATGAATTGGAAGAGGTACGTGGTGTAGTAGTTAGTGAAAGAACCGTAAGAAGAAGATTACAGCAACACGGCTTGAGTGCAAGAAGACCCGCAAGTGGCCCACAATTGACCAGGGAACATCGAATGCAGCGGTTGAACTTTGCCCATGATCACCAAAACTGGGGTGTTGAGGAATGGGGCCATATTCTGTTTATTGACGAGTCGAGGTTTTGTCTGAGATGTCCAGATGGCCATCAAAGAGTTTGGCGACGGACTGGTGACAGGTTTGCCCAATGCAATATTGTGCCTAGAATTAGTTTTGGTGGTGTGCTCAAGACGACCACTTTCTCACCTTGAGAGTCCTGAGATACAGGGACACCACCGCAGTTAGTGCACGGAATGAGTTAGAAGAGGTACGAGAGGTAGTAGTTAGTGAAAGAACCGTAAGAAGAAGATTACAGCAACACGGCTTGAGTGCAAGAAGACCCGCAAGTGGCCC
>JABXWE010018766.1:0-40966 GCA_014611495.1 Limonius californicus
TAGTAATATAGGATACAGGCATTAATCCTTTTCTGGGTTGCTCTTTTATCCTTCATGTTCACCAGATTTGGCCCCTAGCGCTTATTGATTCTTCCTATAATTTAAAAAAAA
Source organism: Limonius californicus (assembly GCA_014611495.1). Lineage (NCBI taxonomy): Eukaryota > Metazoa > Arthropoda > Insecta > Coleoptera > Elateridae > Limonius > Limonius californicus. Next base: position 112 of record JABXWE010018766.1, read on the forward strand.
AAACTTTTGCAGCAATGAAGAAGTTTCTGACGATGTAGGTCAATAGTTTGACTTTTAAGAAGAATTTCAAATGTAAATTAATGATAGAACAAATTCAGTTAAAAATAACAGTATTACTTTATTGGCAATCCTTGTAGGTCAGAAGCGGACAATGAGGATTCTTCCTTATAGCTACTACAATGCCTTTAAACTTTCTTGCATAATTCGTTAATCATTTATTTATTTCCATATACCTCATCGCTGTAGTTAAGGGAGCTTGCTTTGGTTGCGGTATACCTTACTATTAATGTAACTGGGATGTTTAGGGCGTTATTAAAATCAGTAGTATTTGTATTTTAAATAATGGCTAAAATAATTTTGTTGAAAAATGTAGAATATTCATGACATAACATATTATCAGTTAACAACCTTTTTGCGGAAACCTTACATATTGTTTACTTTAATACCCTATCAGAGTTCTCGTACACCCTAAACTAGCAGCTAACCTTAGAAACAAATTGTTAAATGATCGTGAATACCTCAAGTTTCATGATTCTTATAACATTTGTTATCGTACTAAAAACAATCCTTTATATGTACTCAGCAAATGCATTAAACTATGTTTTGGGGGTTAATCTGGAGTGGGGTCTGACAAATAACTTCCTGCGAAAAATCTATCCTATACTGTTTGTTACCCAGTTTTCAAGTAGTTCTCTAAGTATTGAGCTACCTTTTTAAGATCATGTAAATGTCAGCAACTATGGGAAGACTTTCTTAACCATTAAGAACTCAAATTTCCCATCATGAAATGACTTTCGAACTTATTGGGTGTTGATTCAGTAAATGTAAAACTTATCTGCTATAAAAAAGTACAATTAGTGGGTTTTCCATGTCTCAATAAATTTTCACATTCTCTACATATTATACAGCAAACAAGTAAAATGTGCTTTCTAATTTGTACGTTTCACATGTACAGTAAAATTTCAGAATCCAGACAATCGTTTAGTTGAAAGGCATAACTATTAAACTGCAGAAAGTAAATTAGTTACTCTGTTTTCTGCTATGGAAAATGTTCTGTATATCAACATTTTGTTTGTGAAAAATGTTCAGTATTAGATGCTGGTGAGGTCCGAAACGGATATTTGCGTAGAAATCTTAAAATATAATTTTTTCAGGTAACCATTTTTTTTGTATCGGAAAGTCAAAATTTCACTTAACATTTTGGTGTGTGTTATTATTTTTCTGCTGCAAATACTTTCTGTTAAGATCCATGAAAATCTTCGTACAGCAATTTCATATATGTAGTTAGTAGGTATAAGTGCAAGCAAACTTTTGGGACAACCTATACGTTTTGTATTTAAACAAACTTCCAAACCGGCATTGCCTTATGCTCTTGGTTTTTTCCTAAATTTGGGAAAATCTCTTTATTTTATTTTGGTGTTTAATATTCGTGCATATTTACATTTTTCTGTCACTTGTACTTGATCCATGTGTATAAATTATTCAACAAGATTATCCTGCGCGTACTACAACTACATTGTGTACTGGGTCGTGTATGAGAAGGTAGGGCTTTATTACTTCTCTAGCACCGTTGTAATATAAGGAGTGCCATTAATTTAGTGTTCAAAATCAGATCGGAATTGTTCAACCGTCCCAACATTTAAGTGTCCGCCAACGCGATTCAAACCACCGGGTATTCAATGTGCAGTGATGTGGTCCTGCATCACTTGAGGAATAGGAGAAAACTGTTATGTATTTTTAAGTTTCATTTAGCCAATCATTGTACATTCCCACACAGATATTCAAACACAGTAATATAGTAACAGATCAAACTTTTACTTGTTAAAAGACACAACTTGAAATAAAACATTTCTTCAGCATTACGCACATTTTATTCTTGAAAGTTAGGTGCTCGTGGTATTCATACCTTAGCGAAAGGGACATTCGTGATATCACCCCAACCAGTGGCGGACTATAGGGGGGGCTTTAGGGGCTGGAGCCCGGGGCCCCAGATGCTGAAGGGGCCCCTTGACGCCTCAAAAACGGCTTCAAAAACCATATGCAATTTTTAATGAAATATAAATTTTAAACACATGTTTGGATGACAGAGGGAAAGTGTATGATGACATGGGCAAGAAATTTAAGTTTTTATTCGACTTGGGTAATAAAACCAAGGATGATTGTGACGAATACAGTATGGACCTTGTCATCATGTTATTATGCAAACGATATTGATAGGAGATTAAAAACGGATTGCATAGGTTTTGAGACCTACCTGATTGAATTAGATAGATATACTGAACAACGAAAGAACGTCGTTCACAAATACTACATCAGATATATAACAATGATTTGATAGATATTTTCCCAAATTTATGTACTATATTAAAAATATATTTGACGTTACCAATAACTAGCTGCGAAGTGGAACGAGCGTTTTCAGAATTAACAACTATAAAATGTACTTTGCTATTTGCAATTTTAAAGTTGGGGTTGCTAGGACTTAGGGGTTGAGGGGTGGGGGGTTGAAAATTACATCTCTAAATGACAATTTAAAAATAAAAATCGACGTGTCCGAGCATTTTTTTGAAATATTTTTCTCAACGATTTTATAAAATTTATCCGTTACTTTTGGGAAGCACTGTATATTATATCACCTTCTCTTTTATTTATTTGAATAATAAAAAATATAAACTCTTATTGTTCTTAACCTGGCCTAACCCCAAAAATGTATATCTTATGTGATGGGACGGGGCCCAAAGAGTTTAATAGCCCAGGGCCCCGCAGCAGGTTAGTCCGCCACTGACCCCAACAATTAACAAGATACTCTTACTACTTGTGGTATTATAAACAAGAATTTACCACTTTGCGAAGTATATGGTTTGTGGAGTAAATTATACTTGGAAGTGAGTTTGCCAGCAAAGTCTCCAGATTTAAAAATCTTGGATTATTGTTTAGGTTCTTATTAAAATCTGAATAAGTGTATCTGTTCTCTTTAATTGACAATAGACAAGAAAGTGTAATTACTAACTTACTAATTTCCCATAACAGCTAATTGCGGCGCATACTTTTTAAAATAATAATAATATATTGTCCATCTGATTTCTAATTAAAATGTTTTCGTTTTTTTTACTTTAGGAAACTCCAGCTGAAACAGCTCCACCTGCCGATAGTAAGTAAAAACACTTTATATATATAATATGTATACAGGGTGTATCAGAAATAGGTACAAATATTAAATCCGATGGTAGATTACAATATATGCAAACTAGAAAAAACATTTCTTTGGCAATGGGACCCTCAAGATATGAGAAAATAATAATTGAAAATTTGACAAAATTGTTTGAGTACCACAGCATAATAACGAAAATTTGAGTTCAAAGACATGTTATGCAAAGGAGAGTAAGATAGAAGTGCAAAAAAATTTTTTATTACCTGCCACAAACTAATACTTTTAGGTAGGTCAGTAATTTCTATTCAGTCTGTTGTTGTTATCACAAGCCAGACAAGTTTTTACCTGTTTGCTGCTTTGGATTTAGTTTACAATTAGGTAATAACTTTCTACAGCTTAAATGCATTTTTTATGTATCATCAACAGTTCTCAAACAAAATTTTATTTTATTTTTTAATTCAGAAAAATAAACTTAATGATTTTTGAAAAATAAAATCTGTTAAAAAATAAAACAAAAATACCGTTTTTTCAATAGAAGAATTATACACTTTTACTTGTTTTAAACATCTAATGAATAAGAAAAATCACACGGATTATTTTTTTCAATAACGCGTGTTGCTCCCACGAGCCCTTATGACTGCAGTCATCCGTCTTCCCATACTTCTGATGACGCCGTCGATCATTTCTTAAGGCATATTGTCCCATGTTTCAATTAAAGCAGCTTTCACATCTTCTGTGTTTTGGACAGCAGGAATTCTTGACCTAAGTCGTCTGCCTAGCGTGTCCCAGACATGTTTAATCGGATTCAGGTCATGAGAAAATGCTGGCCAATTCATTTTCCTTATACCCACTTGGTTTAAAAAGGCGATTACACAGCGAGCGACGTGCTGCCGAGCATTGTCTTGCATTAAGACGAAATTTTCCCCGATATGTGGGGCGAAAGGTACCACATGGTTTTGCAGAATATCCCTAATGTACCTATCCGCATTTAAAGCGCCGCCTTCAATCACCACCAACTCTGTGTGTGCCCCTAAACATATGCCGCCCCACACCATAACTGAGCCTCCACCAAAAGAGACAGTAGAAGTAAAAGTAAACTGTGAATTTGTTCTCGTTGACGTCGATACAATCTTTCCCTACCGTCAATAGAATTTACGCAGAAACGGCTCTCATCCGTCAACAAAACTTGACCCCATTGATCGTAATTCCAATTTTGGTATTCTCGGGCAAAGTCTAGTCGCGCTACTCGATGTCCTCTCTGAAGTTTTGGGGGCTTTTATTGGCACATACGACTTCAAACCAACTTTTTTGAGTCTTCTTCTGACTGAACGCTCACTTATGATGGTTCCACAAACTTCTTCCAGTACGTTTCTTGTTTGAATTGCCGTTTGACGTCTGTGTCGGAGTGTTTGCAACGCTATAAATCGACATCTATGGCAGTGGTTGAGCGTTTTCTGCCCTGACCTCGTCTTCTCATCCTAGCCCTAGCGATATCAGTCGGTGCTAAATCACCCATTGAACTGGTTTACAATCAAATTGACGATAGCAAACAAAAAAACCAAATTTAAACGATTACCTACTTATCAAAAAATACAAACTTTCATCTAGAGAAAATACGCGTTTCAAATGTAAAGCAACACTTAATACAGCACAATACAACTTACAGAGATGTCAACATGTAATTACAACTTGCAATTTTTGGCAAATGTTTCAACCAATGACAATTTGTAGTAGGAACTTCGACGCTGTCTAGACCTAGTCAGAAAAAAAAAGAAATTAATGAAAGAAATTCGCATTTATCTCCGTTCCTTTAAATTTGCCGGTGTGTGTATAAACACTGCATCAACATAACCTTCATACTCAAATACTTCACAACTATAGTAACGTTAGTTACTGTTTTTTAGTTGTGGGTATAGTTGGTTGCCTACACAATAGGCGTAATTGACGCGTTCTTTTTAAAAGTATACATAGGCAATTTATACTAAAAAGGAAAATTCCCTTTATATATCGATTTACTTGTGCTGTGGAGATGTACTGCTAAAATTAATCTGCAACTAATATGTCTATTTAGAAAGACAGTGACGAAATATTCAAGTTTATAAACATTTTATAGAGCTAAATATTCCGTTACTACTACAGTTCAATTATGAAAACTTCATCAATGGTTGCAACACCGGAAATAATGTCATACATTGGAGAATTATTCAAATGGTACTGATAAAACCTTGTCATTTATTTCAATTGCAAGCCAGCAAATCAGTCAGAGAAGATAGAAAACGCTAATAATATTTGTAATCGTTTTTAGCGGGGTAGACGATACAGTAAACAGCAAATCTAACGTTTCTTCGTAAACGCTTTTTACGTCCTGCAGCTTGTTTACCTGAGTTCGCCTTACTTGAATTGAACTGGTTAAGGTTTTTTTTGTAACAAATTTAATTATAGTTGTTTACATTATATTAGTAATTCACGGAAACAAAATTAACAAACGATTATGTAATATACAAGGTGCCAATTTGAAAACGTACAATCAGTTATATCTCTGTAAGTAAGACATATTGAACTGTTATAGAAAACGTATCTACAACATCGAGGGGGAATCATAATGATTGATAATGCAACCTTCCCCATTCGACCCCAAGAAAAATGTGTCAAATAGTAACACCTACTTTCTGATACCTCATTGAAGAGACCTTACAAAATGCTATTCAATAGTAGCAACCATTTTTTCCCTATTCATTTCAGAAAAATAGAATGGTCTTCAAGATCTCCAAATTTTGACCCATTAGACTTCCTTCTATGGGGTCTTTCTGTTGTCTACGAAACTCAGCTTCAATCCATCGAACAATTGCGGCAAGAAATAATTCAGAAGTGCCCAGCTATTCCGCAGCAAACCTTCCAAAATGCTTGGAGGCAAATTAAGAGTATATCTTACTATTGCCTGGAGAATAATGAAATCATTTTGAACATAAAGTAATATTTTGAAATCTGATTTATCATAATTGGCCGAGTACCTACTGAGTTTTATTTCTTAATTTTCCGGTATTGGTCGGGAAAGAAAATATCTGCTACTATTGAATAGCATTTTGTAATAGCTTTTCAGTCAGGTATCAGAAAGTGGGTGTGACAATTTGATACTTTATTTTTGGGGTACCTACAGACTAAGGGATTGAATAGGGAAGGTTACCGTATGAATTACGATGTTTCACCCTCCATGTTGTAGAAACGTTTTCTAGATAAGTTCAATACCTATTTTACTTCCAGAGAGATAACATATTGTACGTTTTCTAATTAACACCTTGTATGTAAACCGCTACCTTAGCATTCTAAAAAGAAATAATTCTTCATTTTGTACTTTTTCATATTCAGTCATATATGAGTTGAAAAAGAAACAATAAATCTATTAAATTTTTTAAAACCCATGTATTTTAAAACAGGTTGAATAAATTAAAAGTAATAATACCTTACACGCAGCTTCGCCTGTCCACTCGGTGCTTCTTAAAATTTTAACATTGGTTGTATCAGAATTGCGTCTGCTATCCTCTTGTTGTCTTTACTGACTTATGATACACCTGAATAATATCTACAGCTGCACCACCACCCTCTGAAGCAGCACCAGCTGATGCAGCACCTCCAACTGAAGGCGCCCCACCAACAGAAGCTCCGCCTGGTGAAATAGTACCACCACCAGAGGGTATTCAGCCTACTGAAGGTGCACCGCCTGCAGAAGGGGCTCCACCTGCAGAAGGTGCACCATCCGCAGAAGGGGCACCACCTGCTGAAGGGGCACCTCCTGCAGAAGGAGCACCACCTACTGAAGGTGCACCGCCAACGGAAGGTTAGTATGCACGTCTAATGTCATTGAATCTAACACTTGTTTTGGTATTTGTATAGTAAAATCATAGTGTAATGATACTTCTTCTTATGACCTACTTCTATTGACTAATTACATGCATTTACCTAATGACACCAAAAATAGAATTAAGTATAAGAAATTACGCGAAATCTTAATCTTCTTCATCTTCTGTAACCGTTTTATGGAACCCACTTTTAGATATTTACTTTTTTTTCACCACTCTTTGTCCTCCGCCTTTCTCATCCACCCGCTTGCTATAATCTTCACGATGCCGTACACGCATCTCATTTTTGGCCTGCCTATATTTCGGTTTGCTGATCTAGGATTCTATTCTAGTAAACGTTTTGTCCAGATGTTGTGTTCTAAACTGCTAATGTGTCTGTCCCATCTCCATTCTAACTGCTTCACTCGTTTGGCTGCTTCATTTACCTATGTCTGTTGTCTGATCCATTGGTTGTTTTTCTTGTCTAAAGATGGTATATCGGGAATCTTCCTTTCAATACCTTTCTGCGCTGTGCATAAACTAGCATAGGTCTCGCTATTATTGTCCCCGTTTCCGCGTCGCAGATTATCATCGGTACTTTTAAATACATTTTAGCCCATTATTCTAAATAGCCTATCCTAACTTCCTCTTCTATCTATTTTTCTTAATTGGCTTCCTTGCCCAAACTTATTCTTTGCTGTTACCGGCCAATCGAGCTTTTCCGACGACCCGTAACCGAATAGGTGGAAAAAGGCCTACAACTTAGCTCAGAGGAGTAGGGGGAGCTCGTGATAATCGCTTACGGGAGGAAATCTTCAGGGTAAGTCAAAGTTAGTGGGCGCCACCTTCCAAATCCAGCTGATTGCAGGTTCTCGTGGAAGGCCGAGAAGCCACCAGCTTACGGGAATGGAACTCACCTTTATTGTGCCTCCTCCTATATATACGAAGCTTGCAAAATTCATGCACAAAAAATGCACGATAATAAAAGAGGCAGTAAATTTTAAAACACATAAAATGAAATTAATGAAATGGCGATACAGGAAATGACTACAAAAAAATGGACAATCAACTGTGTTTTTCTATAGTTTTACAACAGATATTCGAACATTCGGAAAACGAAGCTCGCCGCCGTTAACGCACGATATTTACTTTGTTCAAAAAGCTGCGTGGCCAATGGTGTCAGGGTTGCAGGCATCATACAATACAAACGAAATTACTTTTTACAATTATTGGTGCAAACAAAAACAATCGGTGACTGAAGGTCGCTTTTTGTTCCAACAAGAAAAAGTTCAATTAGGTTAAATTTTGCAAGTAGCGCGTAAGATCTTTTCACAACACACAAGAAAAGACTAGTTTGTTTTTACCTTAACTTCCGATGAATGGATTAGAACGAGAGAGGCACAATGTAAGGGCGATTTCCAGATGCAGGAAAAAAAGAAGGAAGACAACGTTCTTCGGGGCAGCGTTCGAACGAGATGTGGCTGTTACGCCCCTGGAGAATACGTTGCTTTCAACAAGCTGTTAACGTTGAACGAAAGACAGGACTCTTCGGACGATGGTAGCAGCAGAGGGACAGGAGCTGGGCTTCGAAAATTAATCCGCCAAAGACAATCGGCTAATTCACACAGAAGTGCCTTTACCGGGATTGCATCCAGTGTTTTCTTTAAATCCGACAGTAGTCGAAGGTCTGTTTGTACCCCTTGGTAAAACAGCGAGACGAAATTCACACAAACGGACACCCCTCAAAAAAGAAACCCAAAAGCCGCCCCTGCAGCACTTAAATTAATTACGACCCCCGATTGATGGAATTTTCGGAGATTCGGAGTCATCAGAGATGTTAGACCGACTAACTTTCGTGACGGAAACCTGTACTTCCCCCAAAAGATTGCACCATATTACGAAATAATTCTAGAACGAAAATTAACACGTGTGACTTTCAAGAGAAGCCTAAAAACATTTCCCGTCTGATCGGCGAAAATATAGTTCACAAACAAAAAATCTTGAGACTGGTTTGGTCATAAATTAATTTCTAAGAAGAAAATACTAACAAAACTGTTGTCAACACAACTCAACCGTAGAAAGACGCAAAATAGCAAAACTGTATCCAATGTACAAACGGCAATTCAAATATCGTTAATAATTCCGACGAAGCGGCAATCAAATTAAGAAAGATAGATTTAACTAATTACTCATTCATACATTTGTCATTATTTTCGTATTTTCTATGTTAATTTTTAAACTTGCGTTTACGGACTTCTGGTGTAATTTCAATAATATGGATTGTAACTCTTCTTTATAGTGTGATTAGGACATCGTCCGCAAATATATTTAAATAGTCTTCGTCATAATTAATTTTTTACAAATGCATTTGCACCCTTGATCGAATCTGGATTCTGCTTTGTATAGTTTTCAAGAATAATTTTAGCACATGGCTGATAATGAGTTAGAATTGATGACATTTGTTTGCGTATGGTTTCTTTGGTTTTTGATTTCTTGCCGGACCGAGTACCAACAGCAGTTCTTAGGCGATGTTAACATAAATGGTCTGAGAAGCTAGGAACATACGTACTCATTAATTTTAGATGTATTTCCCATTGCTTTATAATAATTTTGTATTATCAAAAACATTTGTAAAAAGAGTGTTACAAATAAATATTGCTTTATTAACATTGCTTTATAAAACTGTGACTCATGCTTATACTAAAACTGTTGCGTAAAATCTTGTGTATTACTGTTGATAAAATGAGTTTATATACTAATTTTGTTTTGAATTGTATACAGGGGTTCAACAACCAGCTGAGGGTGCAGCGCCAACAGAAGGTAGGGAATATATTGCATCAACTTAAAAAATAATGTGATAATATAAGGTATTTAATTGTCATTTGTAGGTATACCACCCGCCGAAGGGGTACCAGCAGTTACAGTTGAAGGCGCAGAAGGTATGATTTGCCTTTTCATTATTATTGTATGTCATGGGTGCAACACCATTAAGCTTTTTAAGTCACATTGGGTTTTAAGTAGTAGGTATGTGATTAAATCCTAATCTAACTTTTCGATAAGATATTATAAATCACAAAAACATTTAAGCTTTCAGTATACAAACAGGTGAGTTTTCTAATGCAGAAATAGTTTCCAAGCTGATTTTTATTGGCTAATAGCATACACGTAATTATAATTATATTTTCTGTTAGAATTTAAACCTAAATTAACAATTCTCCTTATTTATAAAACCGTTTTAAAATTTTAACAATATAGTACTTCTTGAGTCAAACCTTAACAATTACTACTACTATGAATGTACACGGTAAAATATAATTCTAATTATTTACATGGTCTAAAAATATTTCTGCTCCTCTAGCTGCACCTGCAGAAGCACCAGCGGAAGGTGCAGCGCCAGCTCCTACGAGTGAAGCAGCACCGGCACCTGTAGAAGGGGTTCCGCCTCCTGACGCTGCTGCAGCTACCCCTGCTGAAGCAACTGCACCTGCGCCGGTTGAGGAAGCGCCACCTGCGGAGGCTGCTGCGCCCACTGAAGCACCAGCAGCACCTCCAGCTGAATCAGCAGCACCACCAGCTCCTCCTGCGGAATCTGAACCGCCAGCCGAAGCTCCTCCTGCAGAAGCTCCGCCAACACAACCTGCTGTAGTGGAAGGTGTGTACACTTGCAATAAATTGTTAATGTATGTTGCCTTCAATGCGATAGGGATTTGTGTTATAGGAGCACAAAAATGAGGCAACAAGTTTCGCTTAGTAATATCGTGCGATTAAAAAAGAATATGTTAATGTAGACCGTGAAAAACACCGTCGATGTTGGCATTTGCTCTCTGAAATTATTATTGATTGTTTTTGATTCACGTTTAGTTTGATTAATATTTAAATTCTGTTGTCAATTAATTATAATTCTTAGGACAGTGCAGGATTTCATAAAATATCCAGATTTATCAAACACCTAATTAGTAAACTATATTTTCTACTTTTCTAAATTCTGTTTAATATTAATTGCATTTATTTTGGTTCGTCGTAAAATTCCGTTTCATTTTCTCCTTATTATTATTGCGTATAGTGGAATTTACTTAACTTACTTTCATGTCACGCAAATTTCCCATGCTCATCAAACTAAGCTTTCATTAAAACACTTTTCATTAAATTATCGTTAAAAGTTTATACTTGCTGCGTTGTTACGATTGATGCTCTGTTGTTAATAATAAAGACTGCTTTTATCGTCAATCCTCAATGCCAACTTCACGGTGATAAATACAGCCCGTCCTGTTTTTGAGTTTTTGTGATCGCACTCTTCTTTTAGAATTCAATATGAATTGCATTTTAATCTGATTTACATTCAAAATTGAGCATTTCTTATAGATGGGTGTTAAATACACATGTTTTTAAGCAGTAAATTATAATTTATCTTTATCGGAAATCATGTAACTTAGCTTCTGAATATCTATTTGATAATTAATATTTCTATCTTTAATAATTTTATGTCTTAACATTTCCTTTATTGCATTTCTTTTGTTACCTAGGTAAGATGTTATTAATTTCACGTGTTAGGCAATGTATAGTTGCTGAATTAAACGCATATAAAACTAACTATTTTTTTATTACTCATTAACTGCTGCTGTTTTCTTTTCTTTCAGCTGCAGCGTAATTAAAAGGAACTGGAATTATAACACGGCTTTTTCAACCTGAAGGTATTTTAATGTAATAAGAAAAACTTCGAGATATTTATTATGTACATAAGATGTAAAGCGTTAGCTTATTTCTTTCCAACAAACCTTTGATTTTCTAACTGTTCTTGTACTTCTATTAATATATGAAACACTAAAGATATTTTTACTTGTACTGTCGTTTTATATACCTTCATTATACCTTTTTCTAATCTTTTTGTAAATTATGCTATACCTAAGTTGGTGACTACATGCAAAATTAAGTGAATTATATTATTTTTCTCCAAGAAAGCTGTATTGGTCGAGCCTTTAAGAAGAAACCATACTATACAAGTACATATACAATTTATGTAGATATGTAAAACTATTCCTAAAAGAGTTTCTATTATATCACAAAAAGTGCAGCCTTCTGATTCTGATGATAGACATTTTGTATTAAGCAGAGTTCCATATTCAACAAAACGGTAGGAAATACAGAGTGGGTCTACACTTTTTTTATTAAGCCAGAGCAAAGACTATGTATTTTATATATATATATATATATATATATATAGAGTTATAAAATATTGTTAATGGGACTTGTCGCCAAATATTAACTAAAAAAATACCACGGTACAACTTTCGAACAAAAAAAAACTCTGTCCCAGAAGTCGGTTCTATAACATTTCGGTGTTATTTGAGGAGATGGACATTTAATATGATCTACCAAATACGCAGCTAACTCCAGTTGGACCTACACGTCAGCCATTCTGCGTTCTAATAACCTAAAAATGCCCATAAAGCTCAATGAAATATTCCGACAGTTTTAAATATTATATTCTGGTGTATTATCTTCAGTAATCAGGTACACTCGTGCTTCCTGTTAGGTACGTATAATTGAATTATCTTTTATAATGCAATCACGACATCCTAATCCTATTATTTCCATAGGAAGGTCAGAGACCCCATCTGTTGCTTTTCCCCTCGCCGATAAACCAAATCTCACCCTGCAGACACAGCAAAATCTTCGACTCGAAACAGGATCCGCTTACTCAATAATAATCCAGTAAGTTAAATTAACTTACTCTTTCTTCAAAGAAACTCGATTTTTTTTTAAATTGAACAATACTAATACTTTATTAAATATACACAATGTTAATTATTTTTAAATTTTTAGGAGCAGATGAAAAATGCGTGTATTCACACCAAATACCAAAAACGCTCTCTTGTTATTGTTTTATCAACAAACCTCCTAGCAACCGACAAATCTCCATGACAACGATGCCAAAAATACACAAACTTACAATGAGGGCAGTAGGATCTAAATACAATATTAAAATTCAAATTTTTACAGCTAAATCCATTTTATAAACATGTTTATATTTCAACGGCGTCACTGTCCAATCAAGTTCTGATTTTATAAATGCACTTTACATTTCCGAAACCAGCCTCTAATACGCATATCGCACTTCACGGCTGTATAAAACACATTTCACTAACTGTTCCGAATTATGCAGCAAACTTCTTTGTTAATTAATAAAAATCAGAGCTAGGGCTATATCTAACCTGAAGGCATGTTATCGTTTCTTAATATTTATTTTCTTTAAATAAAGAAACTTTTAAATTCGAATTTAAATAATAATTCTTATTGTCATAGGTTTTTCTCAAAATACAAAACTTGGCAGTTTTTCAGACCAAGAAGTTATCTGCGTCTTGGTCTGCCCTATATTACTGATAACAAAGACACCGAATTCCATGACATCACACAAATGAACGAGTATCCTTTATAAAAAGATATAACTGAGCCAACGAATCAAAAAAATCTTCACAATATATATTTAATACATAGTCAGTCCTTGGTCAGAGCTTTATTCACAGTGTACCTAGTTGTATAACTAATTAGCTACTTGATTGCTAACTAAAAATAACTAAATGCCTCAGTATAATTTTCACCCATCCAATTATTGATTGCTTCTCTGCATCTCTGAACTCATAGTGTAGTCTGTCGCGCACAATGCTGTGATTTGCTTCACTCCACCAGCTCAAAGGGCTCTTTTGAGTCTACGCACTACCTCACTGTTATCCACCAGCTGAATGGCTTCAGTGTTGGGGTATCGATGGAGCCTCTCCTCGTGGGTTTTTGGCAAACTTCTTAATTACGCTAGTCACAAACTACCAATGAAAATTAGAATTTCGGATGTACCATGACGCATTTACGATGTTGAGCAGGACTTTGTTTTGAAATGTTTGTATAATATTAATGTTCGTTAACCTAGTGCAGCCCCATAGCTGGATACCATAGGTCCACACCGATTTCAAGATCTGCTTGTATAAGAGTATTTTGTTGTAGGTAGATAAAATAGAGTTTCTCCCAATTAGCCAACCTTTTTTACGTGCTCCTTCCAATGGAGCTTTGCATCTAATGCCATTCACAGGTATTTGGTTGTATTACCATAGGGTATGATTTGGTCATTAATCGTCACAACGATGTACTAAATCTTTTACTTCGTAAAGTTTATATGATTTGACTTGCTTTCATTCAGTTTTATTTGCCAGATTTTAGTCCAAGTGCTGATTCTATTCATAGCTGTTTGTAATTTCTGAGTTGCCGCTTCTACACTTTCATCAACGACCATTATTGCCGTGTCATCAGCAAAATTTGCAAGTGTCGCATTTTCTGATTCTGGGACGTCACTGTTGTACAACAAGTAAAGTACCGGCCCCAGTACACTTCTTTGAGATACACTTGCTTGAATTGGTTTTAGGTCTGAGTATGCATCGTCTTGCTTGACTCGGAAGTATCTCTCAGAGAGGTAGTATTTTAAAAGTTGACTGGATACGATTGGCAGGGCTTCCAGTTTGAGGAATAACCCGCCATGCCATACTCTATCAGAAACCTGTGCTACATCGAGAAACACTGTAGCACAGACTTTCTGCTCTTCAAGTGATGGTTCTATTAAATTGGTAATTCTGTGTACTTGAATCAGGGTTGAGTGCTTATTCCGAAACCCGAATTTTTTATATTACTGGGTTTTTGGATCATTATCACTTCTGCACATTTCCAGAGCCTAGGCACGTGTTTTAGTCGAAATGCAAAGTTAATTAAGTTTGTTAATTTCACTATTGCTTTTCTAGAAAGTTGTTTCAATATTTCTCCATTGACTAGATCAAGGAGCCTTCTTGGAGCTAATATTTGTCTTTCTTTCTTCGTGTTCAGCGAACATGTCAGCTTTTTCTTGATTGCTGTTTGCCCATATTTCTTCTCTTTTGATTGGTGGTATTTGGACAATAGGTCTTTTGATTCTTTTTGTTGTTTCCCAAAGGGGATAATCAGTGGAGCTATCGTCCGTAGGTTTATTTAAGAAATGAGCTAATAGATGCTTGATTCAGTTCTCGCACTTCATGTTTGATTTGGGCGGTTAGCCTTTTCAGGATAGTTTTGACTGATGGAATTCTATTGTCTACCATCTTTTCCTAATTTTTCTCTTCTCAGCAATTAAGTTTCTGATTTCTTTTGGATATCTTTTGGGTAGTTGTTGCCTTTGGTTCTTTTAGGGAGACTAGGTGTTGATTCTCAGGCTGCCGTTTAAAACTTTTAAAGAAAATTTTCTGCCTCTATTTCTAGTTCTTCAGGAGTTTTAATGGATACGTTTAACTGAATATTTTCTTCTATTTTTCTTCGGAATTTGTCCCAGCCAAAGCCCAAGTTATAAACATACGCGAAAAACTTTTAACCACGTATAGCTGGGGTAATTTAACTGCTAAATTACCAAGTCATTTCATTCAAATTTGGTAGCGTTACGGAGTTATGGGGCTTCAATGATTTTTTACAGCATTTTACTAAAATGTAAATAACTTGTTTGTTTCTTTTACGATTTTGATAAACTTCATTGTTCTGGAAAGCTAATATTCCAAGCTTAATTTATATCTGAAAATGTTCAATTGAGTGTGGATTATACTGACTCAGAAGCGAAAAATTTGATTTACCAATTTATAAATTGGGGTATATCTTGAAACCGAGATCGTTAACCTGAGTTTTTCTCTGCAGCTTCTGAACTAGTATTCTGGTTTAAAGAGTTATCTAACAGAATTTCGAATAGAACTGACAATTTAAATACATACACCCAATTTACAAATGTTTACACGAAATTTTTCACTTCTGGGTCAGATTTCATCCATTTTTCACACTCAATTATACAGGGTGTATCAGAAATAGGTACAAATATTAAATTCGGTAGTAGATTACAATATATACAAACTAGAAAAAACATTTCTTTGACAATGGGACCCTCAAGATATGAGAAAATAATAATTGAAAATTTGACCCAAAATTGGTTGAGTACCGCAGGATAATAACAAAAAATTGAGTTCAAAGACATGTTATGCAAAGGAAAGTAAGATAGAAGTGCAAAAAAATTTCTTATCACCTGCCACAAACCAATACTATTGGTAGGTCAGTAATTTCTATTCAGTCTGTTGTTGAAGCTGGCAAGCAGTGCTCCTACCAAAATGGAAAATTTTACGAACATTGAACTTACTGATGTTATTCTTATTTACGGGGAAGCTCAAGGAAACGCTCTAAGGGCAAGGCAAATGTACTTAGAGCGATATCTTCAGCGTCGCATTCCAAACAGCCGTACAATTACTAGAGCAGTCCAACATTTACGGCATTATGGCACGTATCAACCACAAAATCATCATCGCGGTCGTCCAAGAGCAGAAAGGGTTGTTAATGTAGAACAGTATGTCTTGGAATTAGTGGAGGAAAGTCCTAGTGTTAGCACTAGAAGACTTGCGTTACAAACTGGCGTTTCCCATTCTACTGTTTGACAGATTTTGCGGAATCAGGGACTACACCCTTACCACGTTCAACGCGTTCAAGGTTTGCAATCAGCGGATTTTTGCGAATGGCTTCTTCAAAAGTCCAACAACCAACCAAATTTCCTGTTCAATTTGTTATCTACTGATGAGGCAGGATATACGCAAGAAGGGGTGTTTAATGTCGATAATACACACATTTGGTCAGATGAGAATCAACATGAAATAGTGGAACACAGTTTCCAACAACGGTTTTCCCTAAATGTATGGGCAGGCATTGTAGGTGTTCCCCTTATTGGGTCATACATTTTACCTGCTCGTTTAAATGGAGCTCTGTATTTACACTTTCTCAACGAAGTCCTACCAGAATTGCTTGAAAACGTATCTTTAGAGACACGACATAACATGTGGATTTTGCTTGATGGTGCTCCGCCTCATTATGCTAGGGATGTAAGGGAATTGGACGAAATGGGCCAGTTCAACGGCCAGCTCGATCGCCAGATGTAAATAGTTGTGATTTCTTTTTCTGGGGCTACATGAAACAGTTACAGTAGTTTATTCTACGCCAGTAAACATAGTCGGGGAATTAAGGGTACGCTTTGAAGACGCTGCCGATAGAATTCGGCAAGATCCTACCGTTTTCGCAAGGATACGTAATTCAATGCTTCGACGTGCAGAAGCTTGTGTTCTCAGTGGTGGTCGTCATTTTGAACATTTATTGTGATCCACTTTACACTTTTGAGGTAAACTGTATTTTATGATTTTTTCAATTATGTTAAAATTGATTTAAATAAATGATGGGTATTCTGAAATAAATTAGTACTTTTTTAAATGCTTTATGCGTTTGGAGTTTTTTTTGCATGAAGCAGCACTTGTTTATAATTTTTATACCCCATGATAAAGTGAACACGGAAAAATTTAATTTAGCGGTAAATGAAATTCTTAAATGCCTTCTAATTACAAAAATGTCCAACTGCTTAAATTAAACCTGACCCCTCCCAGTTCCGTAGTTTATCACAAGCCAGACAAGTTTTTACGTGTTTACCACTTTAGATTTACTTTACAATCAGGTAATAGCCTTCTACAGCTTAAATGCATTTTCTATGTATCATCAGCAGTTCTCAAACAAAATTTTATTTCATTTTTTAATTCAAGAAAATAAACTTAAAAATGATTTTTGAAAAATGTATAGTACCACTGAATTCTACTTGAGCAAATCTATTACTTAAATATTTGTACCTATTTCTGATACACCCTGTATGTTTCCTGACTGGGAATTAAGTTTATAATGTTAGCTTTCCGAAACAACTAAGTTTATAAAATTGGGCAAGAAAGAAAAAAGATATTTACAACTGTTCTCTCACATTGTGAAGTAATCCTGTTGTCCATTAGTTATAGTCTTTCTTGGAAGAGGTAGTTATGTATATTTATCAATTTTCCCCTAGATCTTAGTATCCTTCTGCTTCAACAATGCAATCCTTTATCATTTCTATATTCCTAAATTCGTTTGAATGGGCAAAGTTGTGCAGCTTTGAGTGCCGATTGAGATTCCGCTGAGAAAAGTTCCGAACAGTTTATAAATTATTCTAAAAAACTGAAAATCGCTTTCTTAAACTAGCTTTTATAAATACACCAATGTTCTGTTAAATCACGATAGTGACAATGCTTACAATTTTCAAATCATTGATAAGGTGCGATATGCTTATGAAACTGACATTTCCATAATGTTCTTAAATGGAAGATGAAAAATAACATTTACAGTTATTTTCACGATTTGTGAGTTGGAAAGTGTATTTTAGGAGCTGCAATACCTAGGGGAAGACAGTTTTAACATCATTTACATACATAAATAGAAATGCTATTTATACTATAAGTCCCGTAGACAGCAAGTAAATAATTATATTGAGTAAATTTATGTTTTGGTATTTAAATAAGAATACTAATTGACTGAATTTTTGTTGCTAATGCATATTATTGTATTATTGAGGCAATGTAAGTCAAAACAAGCTCTTTTGGCGCCACAAATCAACGATTCTGATATTTTTTTAGTACCTACGTCTTTAGAACCCTTGAATGTAAAGAACGTCCATTTAACATACACGGGTTGTGATTTTTATCTGGGCTTATTTTACGCATGTGTAGGCTAAGTGGCTGGTCTCAGGAAAATTAAAAGACACAGAAAGTCTCAGACGCCGGCTGTAACAATGAGCAAAAGACGAAACCCTTTGAATAGGTTATCGGGAAATATTTGCAAATTTCAAAATGTAGGGTTAGCTATTTTCATATCTATTAAACGGTTTTCAATTAAGCTAAAGTTGAAATCAATCGGAGTTTTAGATTGAATAACCATATATCAGAGTTTGGCAAAACAATTTTATTTGGATTCACACATTCGCTGTTATGATAGTGAAAAAAGAACAGGCAGATATTTTCCTTATTTTTGAGTTGTCACTACTAGAGTAACGAAGCAAGCTTACATACATAGACACTTACCCCAAATATGATTACATTTATAGTAAGCTTGCTTACGATAATGCGGCCACAGGAAAATTGCAAAAACTGGTTCAAATAAGAATACCTTGAAGAATACTTTACATATGTACGGTGGTAAACACCTGCAGCGGCAGTTTCCTCAAGAAAGTGTTGTAAGCTTGGCGTTTGATTTATGTATTTTGGCGTGATAATCTATTAGTAGCGTTCGAGAATCTACTAAATGATTGTTATGTGATTATCACCTATGCGGTGACGTGCGATATTGGTGTTACCATTTTATGTGCTTATCGTGTGAACGTGGGTTGCAATAGTAAGCACTGGTGTAGCGGCAGTGGTGTTGCACATGTTTATCTACTACGATACTATACTATACTACGATAGCGACGTTACATGTGCGTATGTATATAATTATTCGAGTAGTTAGCGTATTATCTGCTTGATATTAATGTGTTCTACGTGTCCTCTTTTCGTTAATTGTTATTACAGAAAATTGTTGTATCTATGTAAGTAGCTGTTAGAACCAGAAGCTATGTGAGTAGATAGTATGTGTAACATGTTTATTCATTCTTCATTTAGCAATGATTCGGGAGGTAGTCAGCTGGTAGAGGTGGTCTCATATATCACCTACGTTGGATTATTGACATGCATGTTACATTAATTCCAGGAGCGAATTAGTCGACTTTTACGCCAGTAAAAGGCAATTAATTATACTATCCCCATCGCATGTGGGGCTGATCCTCTGATGGGGTTCGTTGGGGGAGTGTCTAACTGAATATAGTTTAGTTTAAGGAGGATTGGTGCGCTAGAAAATATCTGTAATTGTACTAATGAAATTATAATTAAGATTGGGTGCGGCTATACCTATCAGATAACTCGAGATGAGTTTCAGTTTCCCTTAGGAAGCCTAACTGCGGTGAGGGGGGTGGAGGACCCCCGGTGAGTACAACTGCCGATATTTATTAACAGATCCGGAACTCTGTGTTTTATTATTCGTTGCATATCACCTGCCTGTCGCCGCCAATGAGTTCTGATCGTATCCGCTGTTTATCTAGTTTCCGCTGTTTATCTAGTTTCCGCATAAATGGAATTCACGTGCGCTACTGTCTTAAGAGGAGGAAACTCCTAAACAGCCACTGAGGTGTATTTATATAGGTAGGCTTGTAATTATTATGACTCAATATACTGGGAAAATTGAAATTGAAATTGAATTGCTACTGTCTTAAACAATTAAATATTTTATACGCCCCACATATGGCCGATCCTAACATTACATTAATTAAAAATTCCAGCATTGATATTAAGTTTAGCTTATCTACGGTGTTCATGGCTTATGCATATCAAGAAATTTGTATTTTCGATGCCGCACAACAACAACAAAGCACAGTTTACACGAGTCACGTGGCAGCGAAAGAGCGGGAGTTCTGTTTGTTGTCAGCCAGTCTTGTGTTGACGAGTGAGTGAGTTGGTCGTACTACAGAGGTTTACCAGAGAAACGTACCTGATTTTAAACAACACATTGTCCTTGTCGGAAGTGAACTTCGCAGTTTTTATTTATCGATCGCAGTAGTGTCACTCTTCTATTTTTATCCTACCTACCATTATTTTCTGCTGTTACATAGTCAGGCATGTGATAACAGGAAGGAGTTCGGCCTTGTCCATTGATATTTTGGTAAGAATGTTTTACTAAACTTTAGGTAATTCATACGTAACTATTTTCTATCAGGGCAAGCAACACTGCGCGTATCAATACGATTAATTCCGCATGTATAATTTGTCGTTAATGATGTGCTTGTGTTTAAAAATACGTTTGTAGATAAGAAAATAACAAACTTTTAAGCCAAGGTCGCTACACAATTTGCTAGTGAGATTACAAGTTACATTCAGAAACATACAATCTGGTGATCTAAATAATATTAAATTTTGAAAAAGATATTATAAAACCAGAAACAGCCACCCACTTGCTACGTAATTAATTCTAAACAAACATTAGTAGAAGCGTGATTGATATTCAAAATAATGTACATATTGCAAAATGTACTTCTGTAGGCTATGCTATAAATTTAAGGAAAGCAAACACACTTAACCTTCTATTATTTAAGTGCTTGTATTCTAAATAACCAACTATCAAAATATTTAATAGGTACATGGATAGACATGAAATTAATACTTAGTTTTGTATATGTTATAGAGATTCATCGTAACGGTGTAAGTTTGAATATTCAACGATTTTGTCATTTTCGGCTTGTTACGAAACAATTTTTTATTGTAGCTGTATATAGCTGTACACTTATCTGTGTTTTTGACATTGAATAATGTGTTGTACAGTGCAGTGTGGGAACAAAATTACTGGGTTTAACTTACATTGAATGCCCAAATTTTGGCTCTTTAGAACTTGTACCTACCCTACCACCATCACTATCATCATACAGTATGTTCATTAAAAAAAAATCGCAGCTGGCCATGGTAAATTTACGCATAGTGTCTTCTTACAGCATGCAGTTTATAGGAAGCGAAATAACGAAATTTACTAATTTTTAAATCAGTACGTAAAACACGATTTAATTGGCAGTAAAACAAATTTCCGCCTGTATACACTGATATACACATGTTAGTTGATTTTCTGAACAATTTGAACTTTATAATTAAATAATAATTGGATCTTCACGTTTCATTTCCGAAAAAGGTCGATTCCGAATCGCTTACCGTTAAAATGTATTCCTATGAATACGTCAAAGTGTATCACATATCCCACATAACCTCGAAATGTGATTGTCGTTGTTGTTGTCATTTATAAGTGACATTATGACTGTCAGTTGTAACGTATGGGCTAAGCCATACCTTGATAAAAATGTCAAAGCCTGCAGCCTGCTAGAGTTTTTTTTTAATGAACACACTGTAGTTTGCCTGTCTAGTAGAAGATAATATTTCTTATATTACCACAGGATCTAAAAAATATAAAAAAGTCCGTTCGAAGGTTAGATAACACTAGCCCAAAAATGATTTCAGGAGTTGTGACATCGTTAGTTTGTTACATAAGACAATGGCAATGAAGATTCGCAATGGTCATTTACCTTTAAAAGGCGATTCTAAACCTACTTGGCAATCAAAATGTAATGTACCTCTGTACATATATCTACGGGGACAGTCCTTTAAGTTTTTACAAAAACTATGAAAGTTATTAGTGTTTTATTACTTTTCAAAATATTCGCCTTTAAGATTTACACACTTTCTCGAAACATTTTTTCCACTCTGAAGTTGGTTTTTCAAAAACATGGTTTTTGAAGGCTTCTTGAGGTGATGAAAATCGCTATCTACGCATTTTTTGTTTGACATTCGGGAACACAAAGAAGTCGTCGCGATTAATTAGATGAATACGGGCAATAAGACATTAATTCGATGTTTTTCTCCTTCAAATAATCAATTGTTTGACGTGCTGTGTGAGAGCTACCATTGTCATGATGAAGAATGATGCGACGTTTTCGGTTGTTTTTCCTGATTACGTCGACCATTCAGCGTTTACTATTCTTCGATCCTCTAAAGGAATGGGTACGATATGTCCAGCACAACCGAAGAAACGAACGACCATTTTCTTGGAAGTGCTTCGTGAATGAACAACTTTTGTGGGATTCGGTTCATCTTGGAACACTCAAACAGTTAATTGTTGCTTAGTTTCCGATTCATACGAATATATTCAAGTTTCGTCACCTGTTGCGATTTTGTTACAGATTTAGCAGTTCCTCGGTCGTTTTTTTTTTGAGCATTTCCTTACACCAATTAATACGATCCTTTTTTGAGTTTCGGTCAAATTATGCGGAATCTATCGGGAACAGATCTTTTTCACAGCTAAATGTTAATGCAAAATCGAATGTACTGCAGTCTTCGATACGCCTAAGGATGTCTCTATCTTATTGTAAGTCACATGCCGATCTTCTTCAATCATGTTGCGCAGCATCGATGTTTTTTGGAATAACAACGGATTTTGGTCGACACTGACGGACGCACGACCACGCGTAAAAAATCATCCAACGAAACCATCCACTGTAAACAAACTACTCGGTCAATTTCAAAGCGCCACTGTTTTCACAATAACAAATGTCAAATTTTATGAAAATAGTAATGAAATCTCAATAGCGCCACATAGTAGTCGTTTGTAAAAACTTGAAAGGCTGCCCACATACAAACTATTATAATCGTTTCCCCGTTCCTCCTGTCTTAAGGCCGTCTACCTGAATACTGGAAAGCGAACTGCGGCCAATGTAAAGGACAATATGTGTATATACGACAAAATAAATTGGTGGCAGAGTCTTGGTATTGTTCTGATTGTAATAAAATTAAATAAATCTTGACATTGAGTGTGTGTAAATTATGTGCCTAAATGGTAGTAATACGGTGAAAAAAATTGACTAATGTTATCCACATATATCGTAAATGTAGGTTTATTTTACGGTATTTTTGTACAAATTTTAGAAATGTGGTTATCAGTTCTTATGATTTTTCGATAATTTTATCATCTTATTTCAATCTTGGATACGTTGTGGACTACACTTAAGAAAATCGGAATTAAAAACGTTGCTTATTAAGTCATCTATGGTGACAGAAATCGCTCATTTTTAGGCACTTTAGTAGCCTCTTAAGAATTGCACTACAAGAAACTTGTGAGGTTGCCAGGAAATGTTACATTAATAGTAAACATTTAAAAAAGCAAACAATCTAACCTCAGTAAATAAAGGATTGTTAATATATTATCTTGTATAAGGATGGACAAAAGCCGGGCTGCAGGCCTAATTAGGTCCGCGGGCCTAATATGGCCCGCTTTTTCAACTTTTGCTGCTCGTATATCCATATCAATTGCTTTTCAATTTTTAACCAAAATAATTTTTAGCATTTATGAAAACACACTCACAAATAATTAACAATCGTATGAAAGTTCAACGCATGAAATATAAACGCGAATATACGTAAAAAATACTTTGAAAATGATTATTATTGATTAGTTCTATTTTCATTTGGAATGAAGCTTTGCCGAGTATCCAGTTAGAACTTACTTAATATTAGTTAATTTTATAATATAAATATGTTGTATTTCGTATTTGTGTATATACCGTTAAGTTCTTACAAACATATTGTGGATTTAATTACTTTGGACATAATTTTTATGTTTCATCTATAAACTTGTTTAGTTGTAAAAGTTAGTTGGCCCGCGAATGTATGATAATATTTAATCCTGCCGCTTAACGGAAATAATTAGCCCTTCCCACGCTTGTACTTGCCCCTTACTTCGGTATTGCTTACAACGTACGTACAAAAAGGAAAATACACAAAAATAAGATGTCGTAAATTATTAAAAATTGGATATATAATATGTATTATATAAAAGGTTTATACAGTTATACGTCAAAATGTTCAAACAAAGGCCAGAATCGGCCTAGCTATAAATGATGTATAAAGGAAGGGCTTCAAGACGTCTGAATCTGTTGCCCAAGCCGCTACTGACTACGGTATTTGTTAAAGTTGCTTTATTGCTTAAACATACGTCGAATTCTATTTTCCACAAATCGAAACACTTTGTAAACAAATAATCATTGCTAACAATCTGTATATATGGTTAAGTTTTTACCTTAATTTGGCTATAACATTATAGAAGCGCAGAAACGATAAGCAGAGACAGATAGTTCTGTGGAAACCGCTAATCTTCAAGATAACGGTAAAGAGGTTAACTTTTAACAGGTATAAAACAACACGAGAAATCACACGGTATTCTCAACTAAATCTCTTGTATGTTTTTATCTGACTATCGTCCAGTTTTATTGGGAGAACCTCAAATTACATGAATCATTTTTAACACCACTCTATTGTCACTGGTCACAAAAACGTCTGCACACCTTGAAGCCTAGGACTTCTTTGATCCCTTAAAAATCATACCATCTGGTACCAGAACAAATAACGGCGCATGACCCTACTATAAAAATGCATTCGAAAATGCTCACATATAATAATATACATACATGTAATAACTTTCAGAATAGCAAAAGGTGGTGCAAGTTGCTCTATTTGGAACTTAAAGCAATGGAATGAATTTAAGTAACATCAGCGTCTAATTCAAATGCAACAAAACTAGGCAAGTCTTACAAAACACTGATTTTACTTAAATTTTCAATCTTCTATAATTATATTTTTCAATTCAGCCTGCAAACTCTTCAAATAAAAATATAATAAATTGTTATATCTGAGATGACCACATCAGCATTATGAGAGAGCCCTTTTTTCTCGTTCTTCCGTTATAACATTTGCTGGATTTATATTCATGCATAACAGTTATGAGCGAAATTTCGTTTTCTCATCGTAGGCTGTGACAAATTATTCCTTTGTAGTAGGCTGCGAATTGACTGAAGAAGCGAACATGAAACCATATTTCTACTAAATATGTTTTAATGCTATTATCACACAATAATGAGTTGCCTTAAAAAAGTGGCTCATATTATGAACTATCAACTATGAGTTGGCCAGCCAGATTCTCAAATTTAACAATGAGCTTTTTTCTTTGGAGTTACATCAAAAATGTTTTTGTAGCAACAAAATCTTCTTTTTACAAATATCTGTTTAAAAATATGGTTTTAGTGTTTGATTCATAGTCACGATAATTGTGAGGCAATATTGTTAGTTTTTTAGGTAATAAGCAAAAAATACAATGCAGTAATAGCTAGACCCCATTAAGGCTGCCTACGCTATTTATTAAACATCTTGAAGGAAGTTTTATAGAACCTATCAAGGTTTACCAAGCAAGCAATTAACACACCAAATTTTACTAGGTGGAAAACTTAGCAACCTACGAGTTATTTCGTGGAAGATGGGATCTACGTAGTGGAATAGTAATATGTAGCGTAATTGATTCAAGTTTAAATTTTATATCTGCCAAATCTCCTATAAAACAATCCTGTTTGCGGCTATAATAAAATGCCAATGAAACAGACATATTTAACGTTTTCAAGATTACTTAGTTAGCTTTGCTTTCTTTTTGCCATTTGAAGGTTTAAATATATCGTGCTTATTTTTAGATAGCCCCTACATTAGTCGAGATGCATTCAGTTCATTGAAAAATAATGTTCTGCTTCCCTTATGTTTATCTTGCAACGTCTGGTCACGTATTATTATACGTGGTATATGTAGATTGTGTAGAAAGCAAGTAATATTTAATGATTCATATATTTTACACGTTTGACATGATATATATATATATTTTTTTGTACATAATGTTTCACCAAAGCCCACCTCAGGTGACCACTTACACAAGGTGTTTAGCAGTTATTAAATGAGTCAAAATTATGATATTTTGGCTAAAACGTTGTTATCCGAAAATACGCCCCTGAAAAGTTACAGCCTTTTAGTAATGCTTCGTACATCTGGTGTGTTAATAATCTAATGTAATAAGAAAAATCGCCAAAGAAAAACGGTGATTTGAGGGTGGTAACTGGTGCTGTCCGATTATAGAAATCAAGAAACGAAAAACTAAACGGATAATTGATTGATCAAATTATCAGTTAATCATATATTCGATTACTTAAAACATAATAGAAGGCCTAATTCGTCGCTGGATATACACCGTTCTACTGAAAGCGTTATTGCTAAGAATAATTACAAAATATATACTTATAGTAAATGCAAATAAACGCATGAACGCATTGTAATTTTAATTATTTAAAAAGATACACTTTCCCTCAATCTAATGAAAATCGTACTGATTTATCGCAGATGGGAAGGGGGATGGCGACGTTCATTTCTATTAAAGGGATTCTAAACAGATCCGTTTCCGATTTTTCCGAGGCTTGGACCGTCTACCCAACACTGAAAAGCGAACTGCAGCCAATGTAAAAGGCAATGCGTATAATATACGACAAAACAAATTGATAACAGAGTCTTGGCCTTGTTGCTATAGTAAGAAAATAAGATAAATCTTGATATTAGGGTTGTGTGCATTATATTCGTAATGGATGGTAGTTTGTAATAAAATGAATAAAAAAATCATCACAATAAGCCGCTATTTATCATATACGTAAGTTGATTTTGCTGTAGTTTTGAACAACTTTTGGCAATTTTTCATCACAATTTCTTATTTTTTCACTTATTTTCATCTTGATTACGTTTTCTACTAGTTAAAAAAGCACTGCAAGTTGAAAAGTCGCCTATTAACGTAGCTACGGTGACAATAGAAAACGCTTATTTAAATCGCTTCAGATTACTTGAATTTTACTTTAATTATAAAATGATTACCTTGTAGTTGTTACGTCGATACTCTTACCAAATAAAATGGTGCAAACTATTTACATGTTTGTTGCCTCTATCAATATTTACCCGTGGTTGGCGTTTTTGAGTTTTAGTTTTAATAACCAAAAACCGCCAAAAAAGTTTTTGGTAATATGTTTTGTAGTTGAGATACTATGTATGAATTTATAATGAATCTAAATATTGCTTGAATGGGTTCAGCAGAGAAGTATTTTGTGCTGATCTTTGTGCTATACTTCTTCAGCGAAAAGTTGAGGAGAAACAACATTATCATACTATTGTATTTTTGGCTTGAACAGTCTAGACAAACCATCTCATTGGTATATGCTTTTATTACAAGTTATTGCAAAATGGTACAATATTACAGTAAAAAACTGTATTTGTTATAGCCGCAATTCATTATAACCAACAAGGCAATAAATTAAAAAATACATTAATACAAACCAAAGATGTATTGCACATTGAAAATGTTGAGTAAAAATGGAAAACAAATTTACTTACATGTAATTAGGTAAATTATTATTTATCAGATTGCTTAAAATAGTAGCTTATTATAGATTGTTTATTAGACAAAGACGTAAATGTCATTTAAATATCCTTACATTAGCCAGGCTGTTCGCAATGTTAGCCGGATCATCATGCATTTGTAAAAAATTACGTACAACATCTACATTTTACACAACTTTTACACGGCTTTGCTATGATAACATATTAGCAGCGCTATCTTCAACCTCATTATTATCTTCTTCATCTCTACTGACAGTAGTATTAATTGCTGGTTTTGAACGCACAAAAGCAACAATATCGTCATCGGACAAAGTTTCTGTACCTACAACATATAATCTTCAAAATTAACATCTATTTCCTCTATTACAGATAGAGCATTGCCATTATTTCCAACATTGTCAAAATCAGTTCTCTTGAACCAATCGCTTAACATGAGTTCATCATCATCATCAAATTCATCAGTGCAAGAAACGGGTTTTGTAGTAATTCCCATTTTACGATTCCCGGGGAAGAACGTTCATTATAAGAGACATATTTTACGGTTTGAAATGTAAAATTTTGTTTATTATATTGCTATGTAATTAAAGTCATGGTATAAAACAAACACCAACTAGTTCAAACATAAGACTGTTATTTCAGGGAATTAAAGAAATGTCTCTACTCGTGGCTTCGTATCGTTCAAAAAGATGAAAACGTTAAAAAAAAACCTCGTGCAAATTCTTTCAAGCTTCACTTTGCTTTAATGTCACCGTAACTAGTTTATCTTTTATCAGCATCAACCTTTACACTGTAGTTAGGCACGCTAAAATGCCCCTGGACAGCTGCTCATCTGGTACACAGACTGCGTTCACCTCCATCTGGTTGGTACAGCTCTCCGTGGACTGCCGACTGTTCCCGTCACATCGTTCTTTACCATTTTTTATTTGCGACGATTAAAACCACACATTGTTTGATGATGCTGTATTCTCTTTTTAAATATTACATTGTTTCTGACATTCCAGAAAACAAAACAAAAGTAAAATCCTATTTTAAAATTTAGTAATCGTTGACCGGCGGGGAAAGAGTTTATATTGGCCCGGAAAACACGTCTTACCCCGACGGCGACTCAAAGGTGAATCAATCAATTATTTAATCGAATTTAGAAGCTTACTTTTACTTGACAACCAATGAAATTTCAAGGTTTATGACAGATGGGTAAACTGTCAAGCTGTCAAATCCCATTTTTTAAAATGTTAATTTACACAACAAATCATAATGAAACTTTAAATGGCACTCCTGCCCAACTAGCATTCAAGTTCTATTATAATATCACAGCAATATATATAAAGTTCAATATACGCGAGTTCATTTCAAGCGAAAAAATGTCCTTAACTTAACAAACGATTTGTTCGGCTATCTACAATCGTTCATTATACGCGAGAGTTCTATATAACTTGTTCGTTATAGGCAATCACTACTGTATTTGAAGTATTTATTAAATAATAATTAACAGCTTGATGAATAGAATAATCGGGAAATCAATTAATCGACTACTCCGTTAATCAAATAGTGGAAGAATGAGACATTAAATGGATAATAAAATCAAGTAATCTATTATTTAAAAATATTTATCCACATTTTGATTAATCGATTAGCACGTAATCAGTGAATATGTACTGCCGTGGTAGTGGTCGCTTACAACCCACAGGAAATGTTACTTTTTCAAAACTAAAAGCAATAACTGCAACTTACATTTTTTCTCGATAAAAGTAAATAAAATCTCTTATTGCCAATGGTCGTAATTTTGTCAACAATTCATATCTCACTTGCCGTTAGTATTAAATTTAAGTTTTAGATTTCATTTAGATTAATTTGCCCCAAAAATTCATCATTTTTGATTAACAATGTATGCTGATTTTTTTTGTTGCATTTTGTCATAAGTTGTAAAATTTGGCAGCTTTACATAATAGTAATGTTGTATAATAATAAGTAAAAGTAAGTAAGTTCACAGGGTAATTTCGTAGTACCTATGTGAAAAACCGAAGCAATAATCCTGCTAGTAAAATGAAAATGTCACCAGCAGAAAAACCACGTATATTAAAACTTCAGTTGTAAAGGTTTTTACAAACTGCAACCCGGCTTACAAGAAATATATTTTTCAAATACAGTTAGGTAATGTTTAAAATCAAATATCAAATTCTTGGATATACACTTCGTTTCATATGAATGCACAACCCATTAAAAATAAAGCTACGGGTTTGAAAGTTAAAATAATGTTTCATTATTGAGTATGAAATGATCAGGTTTTCATAAAAAAAGGTTAACAATTGTAAGAAAACAATAACAACAACAACGAAAACAAAATTGATAATGTGTAACATCGCCATGAACAGCAATGCAAGCATTTACTCGTCGTGGCATGCTTTCTAGCAAGTGGTCTTTGTTCTCCTGGGGTATCTTGTTCCATGCAACCTCAAGTTGGTGTCGCAGCTCGTATAAGCTGTTAGGAACTCTTGGCAATAATCTTAGTCACCGGCCCAAAGATGTTCGATCGGCGATAAGTCCGGTGATAGTGCAGGCCAGGGCAACATTCGCAATTGTGCTTGTTAGAGGTACGTTCTGGTAATGTTTGCAGTGTCTGGACGTGCGTTTTCTTGTTGGAAAATACCGTTTGGCAACGTCTGCATAAATAGTACTAACACCGGTTCCAGGACATTATGAATATAGCGATGAGCAATTAAAGTGCTTGGGACGAACACAAGAGGTGATCTTCTACCGAAACAAATCGCACCCAAAACTATAACTCCAGATGTTAAAGCTGCATGGCGTCTTTTAACAAACTCTAGATTTCGTCTTTCTCCTCAATATCGACGTACCTTCCTACGGCCGTCATTTGCCCACAAATAGAATCTTCTGAATCTGCTGATTCTAATGCTGCCGCTCTTGACACCAAGCAAGCCTAACAGCCTTGTGGTGTGCAGTTAAAGGGAGCCGTTGGAATGGACGGTAGGATCGCAGTCCAAAAGAAGAGATTCTTCTGTAAATTGTTGCCATGACACACGGCGGTGAAGAGCTCGCATCCAGCCTACAGTAACGGACCTTGTTGTTTGAAAGCGGTCTCGTGTAGCCATTCTTCGAAAAAGTCGATCTTCATTAACATTGCTACTACGTGGAGGTCTACCAGCTGGACGATGTCGCTGAGTGCCTTCTTCTGACCAAGCAGACCATATTCGTGCAACAGTAGTGTGGTCTCGATTTACCCTTCTACTAATTTCACGAAAAGAAAGTGCAGCGTCTTTTATTCCGATAATTCGGCCTCTGTCAAAATCGGAAATGTGGTTAAAATTTCTACGTTGTCTTACTGGAGGCATCTTAAAACATTAAATCTGTCACAAAATGTAACGAAATCTCGAAACAACTAATTAATGTTTACTAGTTATTGTTTTGTTTCTAAGCAACAAGTTGATGAGAGACAGTAGACGAACACCACAACCTCTTGATTTTTTTAATGGAAATAGTTTCATACGCAATAATAAAACATTATTTTAGCAAATTTTCAAACACGTAGCTTTATTTTTAATGGGTGGTGGTGCATTTCATATGAAACTGAGCATATTAGCAAAATTCGAATCTTATAATCTTAAATTATGCCGAGCATGACATTCATATTTAAAGCACAATGAACTAAACTAGATTTCAGGAACACTATGTTTTGCCTGGAAGATTATAGCCACTGGAATTGTTAGTTCGTGGTTTTTTAGTGGCGTACTTTTCTGGTGGGATTACCATTTCGAGGTGTGCACATATAATATTATGACAACTATTAAGAGATTAAATACGCATATTACTATTTAATATTTCAAAGAAACTCGCCTCTGAGTTGACCCAATTTTAACGCCTTTGTAATATTCTTATGCGTCGCTATAGCTGAATGTTCATTGTAAAGATATTCGTTATATCAGAATTAGAATGAACTGTGTAATTTATTTATGATCCCACTATAATTTTCTTTTAGTCTGATACCCCGAAAAATCTAATCTTTATTGTATTAGGTAATGTGGGAAACCGAATGAGTGAGGTAACTTTTAACAAAAAAAATATAAACGTTTGGAAAAAAGCGAATCAATGAGGAGACCTACCTATAAATCAATAATATTTTGAAGAAGAAGCAGATTACTACTTTAGTGTTTCTATTAATACCACTAACTTTCATTTGTAAATTGTTAAGTCCTTTGCTTTAACAATTTGATTACTGTCTTCTGCAAGTAATATATTATTTCTTAAATAGGTCTCTGTTTGCGACTAAAATTATAAAACATACCTACAAAACCATTATATTTGTTCTTCCTAATCCAGTTTATTACGACCGCTGAATCGTGTGAGATTCCCAAGATGGTCTTCCACGCCTTGAATTCACATAGGTAAACCAAACATAAAATCAAAACTTTATACATATGTTTCTATACATTTTTAATACGTTTGTCCATAGTAAATATTACATTTATTGTTCCCTATTTAATTTTTTTTTAATTTCTGTTTCTAGTTTTCCTTTTGTACACATCATTTTTCAGGATTTTGTGTTGTTACTCCATCAACGCATACTATGCTCTTGTGCAATAGATCAGTATTATCTGCATACTTCACAAGGTCTATGCAAAATAAAATACATATGTTCTTTACTTCACAGAGGCTACTAAAACAACTCAATACTATATAAGCTCAAATTACCATTCACCATTGTCACCATAGGTACGTTAATAGGCTACCTTTCAACTTGCGGATATTAGTCACTAGAAGACAACATATGCAAGATTGAAATAAGGTGAAAAATATTTAAAAAAATCATAAGAACCTGTGATAAAACATTGCTGAAAGTAGTGCAAAAATACTGTAAAATCAAGCCACTTTTCGACATATGTGGAATTAAATTAGTGAAACGATTTCATCTTATTGCAACTTACCATCCTTTAAAAACATAATTCACAAAACCCAATTCTTAAAATTTATTGAATTTCCAATTTACTTTATCGTATACTATATGTATTGTCTTTCAGTTGTCTGCAGTTCGTTTTCCAGCGTTTAGATAGACGACCCTAAGCCCCATGGCGGACAGAGAAACGAATATAATGGTTTGCCTATGTAAAAAGGGTTTGGTGAAAATTGCTCGAAACCAATTGCTCGAAAGAAAATTGCTCGCAAACAGTTCCTCGAATGGAAAGTTCCTCGAAAGCCAAGTTGCACGAATAACAATTTCTCGAAAACAAGATTGCTCGAAAAATTTATTTATGTTATTGCATTTATGTTAAACAGGTACTTGATACCCTTAACGCGTACATGTAAATATGAATTCTCTGAAAATAATTTTTTAATTACCTTTCTTGTTAATGGTGTTTCACTGATAAGGGAGTTTTTATCTAGAAATACAGAATATCAACAACCCTTAACGAGTACAAGTAAATACAACCTTGGGTATTACCTGTGCATTTTAAATACATTTTCAAGTACGTTTAATGATTGTGTATTTATGTAATTTTAATAATTTGTTATTAATTGCATACAAATTGTAAATAAATGTAAATAAATTTTCAAGTACGTTAAATTGTGTGTTTAAATGTAATTTTTTCTGAGTTCTAATTTAAGTGTAAACAAATATAAATAAATTTATTATTATTTCATTTTTTCGAGCAATCTTCTTTTCGAGAAATTGTTATTCGAGCAGCTTGGCTTTCGAGGAACTTTCCATTCGAGGAACTGTTTTTCGAACAATTGAATTGGAGCAATTTTCTTTCGAGGAATTGGTTTCGAGCAATTTTCCGCAACCCTGAAAAAAGATACTTTGAATTTTTGATTACCAGCTCGTTTAAGGATCCTCCAATATAATTTTAAGAAAGAAGCTTCACCGTTGATATAGGTAGTCAACGTAGGATCAATAATTTTTGCGTGATATAAATGTGTCTATAATAGAAAATGTAATAATGGATGTTAAAAAATTGGTTAAGGTGGCCAATGGTGAGTTACCTATGTGCTGGGAAATGCGGGTTATATAGCTTTATTGTACGTAGAGCTCTTTGGTTGTCTATTGTTCAGTCCCTAGTGACATTTGACTGCTCACTAACGGTCAAATTATTACCATTTAATTTCGTGGATTTTCGTTGTTAATTGTACTCTTCAGTTATAAAAATAATGGTTCTTTTTAGAATTAACAAACAAGTATTAACAATTCTTTTTTCTATTTAATTTCACAAATATTCTAAATGGCCCTCGTATTATTTTGCGTTACTATTACAATTTTTACAAAACCTTGCTAATTCTTGTTCTGTGCTGGCTTTTGATGTCATATTTTTAATTCGGAAAAATACTATACACTATGCGTAGTATGAATTTTTGGTATATCTGACCGACTTTTCCATTTAGATTGTTATTTTGTAGATATAACGCAAAAACTTCAATGTGTGGAATAGCTAGACACTGAAAGAAATCTGTGTAATTTTTTTTTTATTTTAAATTTCAAAAAGTCCAGGTTTGTCGAGCCATTCAAACGTCGACTTAGCAACTTCTAAAGACTTTAAGAAACCTGTTAAATTATCAATTTAGAATTTAACATAAACTACACTAAATAATAACGGTAGCAATTAAACTGAAAGTTGATAACTATTAAATAACGTAAATAACATAAAATTATACGGATTAAGTATAGTCTACTCTCTTTTCTCATCTACGTATGTATATTTAAAAAAAAATAGGTAATAGTGGTTATCGTTGCCTTATCTTCAATTAAAGTTTACTTTCATATGGCATTATTAAGGGAAAATTAAAATTGCCAGTTTAAGATAAATAAATATTGGTTGCCAATGACAGTGGTCGTTCTAATTATAAATTTGTATACAAAGAAATCAAAACACGTGGTTTTTGGTAGACTACCACGATAAGCTTTTTATCACTCTATGTATAGTACCTACACGTAATTATTTATTTGTTTATTGTTTTGTTTCCCAAACTAATACCACACGTTTAACTGCTGCCGCGTGTGTGATACCGTACAAAAAGTATCGGTTTCCGGTTCACTGGTACGGTCTATCGTTTCAATTGATAGGCGGAAATCGCTTATACAATCCAATATGATACTCTTTACGTTTGTATACGCCTTCTTACACTAATGGGTTAAATATCACAATTGGTAAAAAAATAGAATATTCTTTTGCATGTTGCGGTTTCCATTAGAGTGACTGTGTCGTATCTGTCATACGTATGTATACAGGTTGATATTAAACTACCCAACCGGATTTTTTAATTTAGATGGATGGGAAATGTTACTGTTGTTTTTAACATAGCTAAGTAATTTATTTTTCAATTTACTAGATTTGCAAATCTTGCAAGTATAAAGTCTTTGCTAAATTTGGTGTGTTGTGTTGAAGATCGTTTAAAATGTTTGTATCTTTTAATATTAAGATAATTTTGATTTGAGATAATGTTCAGTTGTTCTTAATAATATCGTATCAACATTTTCTTAGAAAAAGTGCACGTTTACATTTTTTGTTATTAAGAATTTTCTCTAATGTCAGAAACGCAAAAAAACTTCTGTTAATGACAAATTTAATACCCCAAACGAAGCGTAAAATAAAACTTTCTTCGTGTAATAGTCATAATGAATACCATGCGAGGTTTAATTTTGTCCAAGTAAAATTTAATATTTTGTTAAATTCGTATTTATTATTTTTATTTATATTGATTTGGTGGACTAGGTGTAATTTTTTCCTACAATGTTCTAGTTTATCTGTTATGCTTTTTATTTATTAAATAAGGATCTATTATTTTGTCGTTATCAACGAAAAACCTTAAACCGTTGCACGCTTCTATGATTCTTTATTTAAATTATATAACGTCAAGATCTATTATAAGATATTACTAAAGTAACCAATGGCAATAAACAGGCGTTAGATTGAATAAAATATGTATATATGGTGATCCTTGAGAGAGTAAGAGCCTATCATTTGAAAAATAGGCAACCGGAAATACATATCACAATATACTGCGATATCTAAATTTTCTTAAAAGCATGAATTTGTGAAAATCAAGTACAAAAACTGGTGGCAAGCTTAATGCTTTGTTTATTTTTAAAGCAATTTTTGTTGTTACTTATTTTTTACTAAATAGATAAATAATGTCGTCGACAACAGCCCACTGCTGGGCACCTTAATAAAATAGAAACACAGGGAACGACAGAAATTCCAGAGGTTTTTGTTATGTGTGGTATGGTAAATATATACAGGGAATTTTTCTTTTTAGTATACATTGCCTATGTATACTTTAAAAAAGAACGCATCAATTACGCCTATTGTGTAAGCAACCAACTATACAGACAACTAAACCATGCTGTGACCAAAACAATCAAATTAATTCAATGTTAAAAAATAAAATTTGTTTTTATTTAGTGTCTTCTTGCGTTTTTTATACAACCATGTACAGTAAAGACGAAAAAGTGGAAATTCTAATGTGGTATCAGAATGGGATTGTGAGAGACTCATTTTCACTAAAATATCCAGAAAGACCTATTCCTTGTATTGTATACAAACAATTGTTAGAAAATTTAAATCAGAGGAATGCTTAATAAATTTCTATAAAATAAGAACTAGAAGTAGTCACGTTTTAACTGAAGAAATTAAAATAAACATTTTATGCTACGTTGAAGAAAACCCCATAGTATCACTATGAGAAATATGTTCACATTTTGATGTTTCTAAAACCTCGGTATTTATAACACTAAAAGAATTTAAATATAAATCGTACAAATTTTCGAATCACCAACAACTATTCGATGAAGACAAAGAAAAAAGAACAATCTTTTGTGAAACATTCTTTAATTTGCTGAATGGTCATGAATACATTTTAAATAAGATAGTTTTTAGTGATGAAGCAACTTTCACAATAAATGGAGAAGTCCATTCACAAAATTTTCGGTATGTATTATAAGTCCTCATCTATCCACTATTCAGTATCCTGATAAACTTATTTCTTAGATATTGGTCTCGCACTATCTGCCATTTACAAAACTTAACTCACAGTCAGTACACTGGGAAAGTTAACGTATTGCTAGGAATAGTTGAAAATAAGCTTATCGGTCCATGTTTTATTGATGGTAATCTCAATACAGCCAAATTTTTAGAGCTATTAAGGAACGACATCATTTCGGCAATAGATAACTTAAACATCAATGACCCGTGGTATCAGATGGATGGAGCCCCTCCGCATTCTACGAATGCTATAAGAAACTTTCTAAACGACAGGTTTCCAGGACGTTGGATAGGAAGATTCGCTCTTATACCGTGGCCCCCGCGTTCTGCAGATTTGTCGCCCAATGACTTCTTTGCTTGAGGATATCTGAAATAAAAAATTTATACAAATATTCCAATACAAAGTATTGATGAATTAAAAGATCGCTTACGTACCGAATGCAATAGCTTGCTTGAATCCTGACTTTCTTGCGAATGCTGTGCGTGCTTTTCAACGCCGTTTAGGTTATTGTTTAGAAGTAGAAGGTGGCCATTTCGAATACTTGTTGTAACTGTTGTTCTTATTTTCGTTTCCGTTTTCTGTTATTGATATTTAATGTTTTACAATAATAATCGTCGTTGTTGTTCAACTCATTTTGATTTACTTATTTAATATAAACACTGCGTCAACATAACCTTCAGGTAATGTATACTAAAAAGATTCCCTGTGTGTGTATTATGAAAAAAAAATATGTTGATAAAGCGATCAATGATATTAGAATGTATAACATGAATATTTCGTATGTGCTTTTATTCTTTTATTTTAAGCCTATTTGATTTCAATAATTTCAGGTTATACACTAAACCCTCGCTAATCAGAAGAAATAGGGACATGCTATCTAGAGTATGTAATAATTCGTATTAACTACTGATTATGTTATAAAATTATGATAGTGAAATAATTAATAACGACAAATTACATTATAGAACATTTCAAATTAGATTAACAAGTACCGGCCACAGCGATCTCATCATTAGAGTAGGATTCAATACTGTTTAAATATCTAGTCATGACATGTATACCGACATCTTGAAACTAATAAACATACAAGCAGTTGGTTCGCAGAACGTTCAACTGGCGATTTCACATGACCCCATGGACAGAACGACACGAGAACCGTTTGACTGGCCTGCGTGATCACCTGACTTAACGCCGCCAGATTTCTTTCTATAGGCTTAGTGAAATCGCGAATTTACATTAGCAGGCCAACAATTTAGAACATTAAAGCGTCGTTTAGAAATGGAAAGTATCAGCCCAGAAATTATTGAACGTGCGATTTATAGACGTAATGGTCAATGCCAACTAGTTAGTGGTGGACAGTGTGAACATTTCCGTGAAGTGATTTTTTCATAATGTTCTAATTTTCATTAAAAATTAATTCTGAATTTTTTAACTTCATGTGTATTTTTCTCCAAAAGATTGTTATGTGGAGTACTAATTTTTTTATATTACCATTTTATTGGTGAGGAGGTCTATCAAAATAAGATGAAAACAGTTGCAATGTAAAAAAGTAATGATTACGTCACAGTGCAGAAACAATTAGATAGTGTATTTTATGGCTTCCCAAAAAAAAACATTAAATAACAAAATTACGTATTTTGTGCGAAAGCTTGCAATACCTACCATCTGAAAAAATGATTAATTTTTGGGGTGTATTTTATATAATTTTAATAGGTTAAAAGTAATTTGTAGTTAACTTTAGGATGTACCAAGAAGACCATTTTTTTCAAATTTTCCGCTTTTTATTTTTATGGGTACAACGTGAACATACCTATGACGAACAGACTTTTTATACAAATTTAGCATTTTTGGAAATACACTTTTTCCTTTTCCAAAAATATAGGGTATAACTAAAATGTTTGCCCAAACTCTGGGAGTGAGTTCTCCACACCAAAACAAAAAACAAGTTTATATAAACATAAGGCCGGAAATATTTCGTTACAGAGTTACAGCCGTCTAGGGTGAGACTTGTCCAATCACTTTCTTACATATAATTATGGCAATAGTTGGACCAATGTTATGAAATCTTATATGCATACGTTACTCATCAAGGTTGCAAATTAGAGCCTACATGGTTTCGTTTTAATAAGTGCACCAGAGGCGTTTCAACTGGGAGGACCAGGCACTGCTTTGGGAAAGCATTTTAGTTATACGCTGTATATATACGGGTTCATGAGACATATTCACTATCTTTAGAAATATTGCACAATAACATAATATTGTCTAGGCTGACGTCAGTGCTTGTAAATATAAATATGTTGCATAATTTTCATAATCTTTATGGTAAACTGCACAACTATTGAGGAACTGAGGAATATATTTTTTATGATGTTACATTCGTTAAATTTATATTAAGAGGACTTTATACCAGAACCACAGCATTATTTTGAATCGTAAGAAAACGGTGTTTTTCGCTGTAACATCAGTTTACAATCCAGAAGAAGTAATCAGGCTGCCTTATGTAAATGTGCTGTGTATGTTTTCTCTTTCAACGGAAGTTCAATTTTGGGACGCGCTGTATAGTATTCAAGGGAACAATACATTTTTTGCTTTAGGGGTAAAATTTTCATTTTAGGTACGAACTGTAGGAATGATGGAATACGTCACTTTCTTAAAAATTGTACGAAATAATTTAGATTATAAATTTTGACGGCAGAAAATACATGAAAAACATTTCAGGAAAAATAAAATCAAATATAGCAGTGAGTTACATCCAAAAAATAATACGATCATTGTGTCTACATTATGTAAGTTACTCATTTCCTTTTGTTTAGTAGACAAAGCTTACTAATTTCCTTTTTCCCGATGATAGCTGACATGGTGACCTTTAGAGCATGAGACACAGGAAATTAATTGGTGCGACGAGGAAGCGATAGGCAGTCTAATACGTTAGACATGGAATGCAAATATTGAAGACACTTCTCTAATGCTACGTACACACGCAGACACCTAAATGTCGACACTTGTGTCTAGATTGCTCTACGGTGTGTTCACACTGCGTGGTGTATTTGTGGAAACTATTGCGTAGAGCAGTGTCACTAGATACAACACTAGACTGAAGTTGCTAGACTTCTCTACCATGTATCCACACGTGCCTTGAACAGTAGACACACACACTTTAAAATAGAACCTATATTTTTTGACCATGTCAAGAACAAGCCGTCGTTTAGCGGCCGCAGTGTTTATGAATTGTATTTAAAAAAAAGAAAAGTTATGAAAAGCGAACTTGGTTAACTGGGAACTGGATTAAAGAGTAGATCGTAAAGAGAAATGCGAGTCACTATTTTCTGAAATGAATTTTATAAAAAATAAATTTAGAAATATGATGACGGACGAATCAAGCTCTGCATGCGTACTTTTAAAAATAACAAAGTATAATCCAGATATAAAATCCTTAACATCTCATATGCAGCAACAAAAATCACATTAAAGCAAAGGTTTATGTCTATTTGTAAAACATTTAAATAACTCTTAATAAATTATAATGCTACGTACACACGTAGATACCTAAATGTCGACACTTGTGTCTAGATTGCTCTACGGTGTGTTCACACTGTGTGGTGTATTTGTAGAAACAATTGCGTAGAGCAGTGTCACTAGATGCAACACTAGACTGAAGTTGCTAGACTTCTCTACCATGTATCCACACGTGCCTTGAACAGTAGACACAGACACTTCAAAATAGAACCTATATTCTTTGACCATGTCAAGAACAAGACGTCGTTTAGCAACCGCAGTATTTATTAATTGTATTTAAAAAAAGAATCAATTATAAAAAGCAAACTTGGTTAACTGGGAACTGGGTTAAAGAGTGGATCGCAAAGAGAAATGTGAGTCACTATTTTCTGAAATAAATTTTATAAAAAAATAAATTTAGAAATAGGATGACGGACGAATCAAGCTCTGGGTGCGTACTTTTAAAAATAACAAATATAATCCAGATATAAAATCCTTAACATCTCATATGCAGCAACAAAAATCACATTAAAAACAAATGTTTGTCTATTTGTCAAATATTTAAATTACTCTTAATAAATTATAACAGATGTAATTTTTAAAAACATACCATATTAATAAAATTGTTTAATAAAAAT
>JABXWE010018767.1:0-26330 GCA_014611495.1 Limonius californicus
TCTCTCTCTATTCCGTCACTCAACCCCGCACCTTTTCCCTTACGGCTGCGTTTGTCCTGACGTAAGGTCCTTAACGGAATTTACCATCGCTGCGACCGTCCTGAGGTGGTGCTTTCCAATCCCTTTTCTCTCTCTCCCCCCTCACGGCTGCGTTTGTCCTGACGTAAGGTCCTTAACGGGATTCACCAACGCTGCGACCGTCCTTAGGTGGTGCTTTCCGATCCCTTTTCTCTCTCTTCCCCCTTACGACTGCGTTTGTCCTGACGTAAGGTCCTTAACGGAATTCACCATCGCTGCGACCGTCCTGAGGTGGTATTTTCCGATCCCCTTTCTCTGTCTCCCCCTTACGGCTGCGTTTGTCCTGACGTAAGGTTCCTTCCGGGCAATACCGTCGCTGGGTCTGTCCTGAGGCGGTGTTTTCCACCATATTTGCTCGTATTGCTAGAGAGAGAGAACCGTTAGACCGTTCATACCGGGGTTTGTACCCATCAGGTGCCGAAATATCCGATTTCCTGCCCCATATACCGTATTGATACCGCAGTTGCTACCGTATCTGCTACCGTATTGCTACCGTAGTTGCTACTGTATCTGCTACCGTATTGCTACCGTACCTGCTACTGTTTTGCTACTGTATTTGCTACCGTTTTGCTACTGTATCTGCTACCGTATTTGCTACTGATTATTTTGCTACTGTATTGCTATTGTATTGTGACTGTGAAATCCTATATGTTTAACGCTAAAATATATGTATTAAACCATTCTTGCTTTAATTATTCCACGACGCAGTACAGTTAGATATCTAGGACCGTTTCCGAGACTGCAGTTAAATGACATCAGTCCCCTGGAAACCGACGTCTTCAACTCTAGCTACCTAGGACTTCGTTATCCCTCCCAGGACAACGAAGCAGCGACGGAGAGTAAACTTCGTAACAAAATCTGGCGCCCGAGGCAACCGAAGCAATTGCACGTAATAAGCAGACGTGCAATTGACCCGCAGAGTTAAGCAAAGATAAGAGCGTCACAAGTTCTTAATTTATTAGAAGAAGATCCGTCTTTAAGTGTGCAAAGAATTGCATTGCGTACTGGAACACGTAGAAACCAGGTTTGGAGAATAATAAGAAGTGCTCGCTTACATCCATATCATCATGAAAAAGTTCAAGCTCTAGGTAATGATTTTGCAGCTCGTTTAAGATTTTGTCACTGAATACAAAATAATTAAAACCTACCGCATATTTTATGGACTGATGAAGCTTCTTTCACACGATATGGTATCAATAATTATCATAATTTTCATGAATGGGCTGCAGAAGATCCTCATTTAAAAAGACACTCGCATTTTCAACATAGATTTAGTGTTTATTATTATTTATTATTATTATTATTAGATGTTAGGGCTTTGGCCTTTATATTCCTTCCGTCACTTCGACCCTTAGTGGTTCTTTTGTAACTTATGAGTCCGTTCTTTGTTAGAGAAGTTGTAGGCTGTTGATGAACCTTATAATGTATCTGGGCTTCGAGTCCCTTATTTCGTTAGGTGTCATGGTTGCCTTTCCGAAAATTTTTTGTCTGCGTCGACAGGCAGCATTGCATTCGCATAGAATG
This sequence comes from Limonius californicus, assembly GCA_014611495.1. Taxonomy (NCBI): domain Eukaryota; kingdom Metazoa; phylum Arthropoda; class Insecta; order Coleoptera; family Elateridae; genus Limonius; species Limonius californicus. The sequence continues at coordinate 1,603 of JABXWE010018767.1, forward strand.
TGTTCTGCCGATTCCGCTGCCTCGTTGCATAAGCGGCAGATTTGGTCCTCAGCTTTACCAATCTTAAAAAGATGGTATTTTAGTGCTGTGTGGCCTGTTAATAGGCCAGATTGCCTGACGTTGTCCTGGAATATTCTGCCAGTATAAGGATTTCTGTTGTTCCTCCCATAGTTTGACCGCCTGTATTATGTGGATTTTCTGTATTCCACAGCAAGGCTGAGGTTCAGTGAATGGCGTCGATCCTCCGCGTTTTGCGAGTTCGTCGGCCTTTTCGTTGCCTCTAGATTTAGTGTTAATATCATAGCTGATATTATTAATGATCGTCTAATTGGACAATTTGAACTGCCACACAATTTGGATAGTGCGAATTTTCTAGAAAACTCTTTACCCTTATTACTGGAAGCTGTGCCATTAAATATTAGACGTGCAATGTGGTATCAACACGATGGGGCACCAGCACATCAATGTCTTCGTGATAGAGCTTGGCTTAACGCACATTTTCCGGGAAGATGGATTGGAGTAGGAGGGCCCGTAGTATGACCACCGCGTTTGCCGGACCTGATTCCATTAAATTTTTATCTTTGGGATCACCTGAAACAGATTGTTTATGCAACTGAAGTGCACACGGTAGAAACATTACGCCAAAGAATACAGCAGCCTGCCGATATTATTAGGAATAACCCCGCAACCATATTTAAGAACGTAGCGATCTCTTCTGCGACGTGCGGCTTTGTGTATCGAACACAATGGAGATAATTTTGAGCATTACTTGAAATACAATAATAAAAATGTATTTAAAAAAAGATTTATTTCATAATGTTCGTTGAATTAAAATTTTAGCCACTTTATATGGACTTTTCGACTCTAAATAAGTTCCGGAATTCATCTCATTCACCCTGTATACGACAAAATACATTGACATGATATTATTTTAGGAAAATTAGATTTATCCTGACATTGGTGCATTGTGTGCATTGTATTCTTAAAAGTTGCAAGTTTTTAATAAACTAAAAAATGTCATTAACTGAACTCCACATACAGTGGTGTGAAAAAGTTCTGCATCAACCAAGAAAATAATTATTTCTTGAAGTTTAGCTACATTTTTGGAATAGTTTCTAAAAATTACTATTAAATATTTGATTTTAATGACTATGTCAACAACTTATCTCTTAATTATATACTTAGAACTCCACAGAAAACAATGAAGGTACATAACTTAACAATAATTCAATGTACATCTGTGCATATATTTGCTTTTTTACTTTGTAATAGAATCGTTATGGGTAGATAACATGATCGCGAATAAATTAGACTTAGGATATTTTAACGAAAATCTTGGTTTTGGACTTCCAGTGTTGGTATACCTTTGTGTGTTTGAGGGTGAACGCGCACTAGTGTGTATAACGCTCCGCATCTCAAAAACTACACGAGCGGTTTTTATGAATTTTGGCATGCTGAAGTAAAACTAAAATTTATTAAGTTTAATTTCTACTAAAGCTAATCCAAAACTGAAAACAGAAGACGTGTTTTTTAGGATAATTTAGCCCTAAGAATGATTTTTTTGAAATAGAAGATTGAATTTGATAGCGTGTCTAAATTCACAGAGAATAATTTTTTGCTGAACTAACTAGCTTCCCTGATTGTATTAGAAAATTCTGCATTATACCTCCTCTCTCGTTGCATTCTTCTATTCCATGCTGTTCCATTCATGCTACCAATTATACTATCTACGTGGTATAGTACACAGGCTTTGCATTTATATTAAGGGATTCTTTGTACCATCTGCACTTCGCTCATGTGCTCAATTGCTATCATGGCCAAAAGCAGAAATGAATGAGGACCCTTGGCGTTATTTTCATTTGGGGATTTTAGCCTTTTCCACCACTCTGGCCAATGCGTGCGGAGTGATGGATGAAATTGTATAAATAATGAAAATATAGATTCCTAACCCTCGGAAGCTCCAATAACATAGAGGTCTGGAAGTTCCAAGAATATCCACTAGACCACCGAGGCCGGCTTCCAGTTCCCATACTCGTTAGTTGAGAGTCCTCGGTGGTCTGATTTCCAGTACATTACTCAAAGAAACAACTCCTAGGTAGTTCATCAAACAGATTTTTAAAATTTCTGTATTAACTGTCTTTAAATAATAAATGAATTTAGTTTACACTATTTTCCTTAATTATAAAAGTTATATAAAATTGTTATTCAGTTTTGTAAATTATTGTAATACCTACATAAATGTATTGTAGTTTGCAGGTGAAAAAATTATATATAAAAAGTATTGTATTTTACCTTCACTTAGATATTAAACTACGAAGGTGCATTAGAAAAACAAGTAAATACAAGTATATAAGTAAGTATGTCACCAAGTAACTTACAACATACTAAAACACTGCACTAAAGTAACACAAAATGAATAAAAGATTTTATCTTATAAAGCATTTCAAACCTAATTTCTACGTTTTTTGTATGGTTTTTGAGTAAGTAAGTAAGTACATAAACATATGGAATCTACTTTTTAAGGAGGGCTTCGAACCGCGCGAAGTATCTTGCACTTCTTTTCCAGAGAAAGTACTTTTGGGAGAATTACCTGGGTGGTTTGTCATTGTCTTCCAACGGGAAACAGCCGTATCATAATCCCATGTTTTCTAGGCTAATATGTTTTAAAAGCAATCAGACACCGTATGAATATCCGCTTTTCAATTAAATCGCTATAAAGAATATCTTTTAATAGAATACGTTGTTATTATTTTTAATAAAATAAATCGGAAATCTCCATATAAAAATATCATATTATTCGGTTCAATAACGTCATAAATACAATTAATAATGGTAAGGAATCATGCCGTGCAGAGTGAACTTAAATTTTTAAACATTCTGTACCTACATATATCAATTTGGCAAATATATACATAAATATATCGCTGATAAATCCTTTTTTAATAAATATCTGAGTCCAAAGCACGCATTTCTTTCTATTGCTGATTTTCAAATTGTGATTTACTTTATGTGGTTTTGTATCAAATTTCGATTATTAATACGTAGATTTACGTTCACTACTGAAGCATAAGGAAAGGGCAATATCTGCCTGTCTATACACATTTACTTGTTTATTTTACATCAATGCGTCTCCCAAGTTACATTCAATACTCGACCTTCAGTTTCAATGCTTGTTGCACATTACTAAGATTGTGAATTTCAAATTACTCCTGTTTTGTATTAAAACCAAATGAAGCAACCAATTAATTATAATCTCTAAATATATAACATTTATCATTTAAAACTGTATAAAACTGTATCACAGAAAATTTAAAAATATAAATTAGTATATTATGGAGTGTCTTTTCTTCAGAGCATATTAAAACCTGAATTATAAAAATTGCATGGCCGTACCACGGATACTTTCCTGCTGATGAAAAGCTTTTCGAGGAGAATATTTGACCGGAAAGTATGTCACCACGCCTTATTCTGTAACAGACACGCAATCGCTGCTTTTATTTGTACACAAATGCGGATGATGAAGGTACTTGTACTAGGATTTTTTTTACAATATTCACACGGTGGCAAATGTACAGAAATATAGTCGGCAACTATGGATTGTTTTAATTTCAGACATGACCAGCTTTTATAAGTGTTGACACCTTTCTAAGTTAACTTTTTTGTGTAATGACTTAATCGATTTTTTAAACAACGACCCCTTTCTTTCTGTTTTCATTCTATTATATTATTTTTAATTTTCTAACGAGGGTAACATTCTGTTGATATGTTTTATAGCATTGCCAAAATAGAAGCTGCCTAAAAACAACTACCTACCGAACTAATTTAAAACTAATATTCTTAACTATTGAATTAATTCAATTGGATGTTAATACTTCAACGCAAAAATTAATCAATTGTTCAATATGGACTTCGTTCACTGCTGGCAATATATAAAATGAAACACGAATTCGCCAATACATTGTTCTATTCTTTAAATTGTCAATGTTAGGGATATTTCGTTTGTGGGAATGGCCCAGTTCGCCGCGGCCGTTTCGCCGCCGACGTTTCGCCGCTGATCTTTCGCCGCGGCCCTTTCGCCGCGGTGGTTTTTTTCGCCGCGGACGTTTCGCCGCGGACGTTTCGCCGCGGACTTTCTGCCTTTTAATATTTGACGTTGCAAAATATTATAATTTGATATTTGAACCAAGGACATAATTTGTATGCTCTTGGACATTCATCTTATTATAAAGATAAGTTAATAGGTATGTTTGTTATTTACACTAGGTACTATTAACAACAACCGCAATCAACAACCGCATTAAAAACAAAGATATTTGGAATCCTGATAATCTGCCTTAGTAATCCTTATCTATTCGTTGCAGTAAGTTACCTGTTACGTTACGTTTTTACTGATAAGGGTAGTGTTGTGGGTTGGACGATGATTAATCAACCCTGTTGATACTCTTTTTGTTGAATAATTGACACAAATGTGTTTTTACTATATGTTTATTTACGTAACGTGAATTCTAGCGAAGTGCACACTACGGAGCTTCAACTGGAACTCTTGTGGTTTGAGCAATTAGGGTTTTACCTGTACCCTTTACATAAACGGCTCAAACCGGCATACAAAATACAATATAAAGATTAAAACTAGAAATCGTAAGCCTAAAAGGTTTTCCCTGTAAGAGTTGACGCTGGTATTTCCTAATTCGAAAGATCTGGAAAATACGTAATTCAATGAGCTGCCGCAACAGGTAGCCAATAGCAAATAAATAAAATAAGTAATATTTCCAAATTAGGGGTAGAGGTTTATAGTTTCAGTATCAGTGTCGCTACAATTGCAGTAGTGTTAAAGTGTGCTAACAGCTAGATACAATGGAAACAACAACATCAAAACGTGGTAAAGACAAACTAACAGTCGATGGTTTTACTTACGTTTTTGATAAATTAAGTGGTGATGGAACGAGAAAATTTTGGAGATGTGAAAGACGAGGGAGGTGTAAAGCAAGAGCTCATACAAACGGGGATCATGTGATCCAAGTGCTTGGTCAGCATTCGCATGATAGTTCGGCTGCAGATGTTGAAGCCTATAAAGTGGTAGTGCAAATTAAAAAACGTGCAAGAGAAACAGTGGAGAATCCTATTCAAGTGATTAACCAATGTATAGTTGCTTTACCACAAGCTGCTGAGGCCTCTCTCCCGAGTTCTGCAGCATTACGGAAAGTCATCAGCAGGGAACGAAAACTAGTAAATGCCGCCCCTGCAAATCCAGCATCTTTAGAACAATTGATTTTGCCTCAAGAGTATACAGTATATGAACCGCAACCAGGACAAATCGAAAACTTTTTAATCTCAGACAGTGGTCCTGGCGAAAACCGTATCCTAGTGTTTGGAACTAAAAATAATTTGCAGATTTTAAAAGAATCGAAAGTTTGGTTTGTTGATGGGACATTCAGCATTTCGCCGCCATTGTTTTCTCAAATATTTACAGTTTCTGCGGAAAAATTAGGTGGAGTGCATCCAGTGCTGTATGGATTACTCCCAAACAAACAGCAAAGAACATACGAACGATTTTTTGAACTTATAAAAGCAGCTGAGATAGACCTCGATCCAGAAACAATTTCCTGCGATTTTGAAATGGCGATTATAAATAGCGTAACAAACGCTTTTCCAAACGCTAGGATAAACGGGTGTTTCTTCCATTTAAATAAAAACCTGAGGAAGCATTTAGTACAATTACGTTTGCTTAACAATTACAACACCAATGCAGAATTTGCTTTAAAAGCTAAAATGATTACAGCGCTAGCATTTGTTCCAGTAGCGGATTTGGATGAAGCAATTGATGTTTTATCGGAAGATTTGCCGCAAGAATTGCAGCCTCTTTTAGAATGGCTGGAGGATAATTATGTGGGACGACCTAATCGACGCGGAAATGGCCGGCGAAGGCCTTTGTTTGTACCAGAAATCTGGTCTGTATATAACAGGGTTCTTAACGGCGAACACCGAACAAATCACTTTGCAGAAGCCAGTCATCGTAGAATCCAGTGCGAATTAGGTATGATTCATCCCACAATTTGGAAATTTATTGATGGCCTTCGAAAAGTGCAAAAAGGAAGGGACGTGTACTATGAACACTTGGTGGCGGGGCATGCACCTAATGTTAAGTTGCGAAAATATCGTGAAGCTGATGAAAGAATTTTAAATATTGTCGGAGATTATCAAAATCGGGATATATTAACATACCTTCGTGGTTTAGCACATAACTATGAAATGTAGATTTGTATATTAATATAAGGATTATTTTAAGATTATTTTGTTCCAAATAAAACTGTTATTATTGTACCAGCATAATGAATTTTTTTCTGTAATGTTATTATTATAGATTATTTCTTCTATTTAATAAATCAAAGCAAGTAGTAAGATACTCTTTTTGTCAATTTATAAAGTTACTTGTATGCTAAGTAGAATGCAAAGTGTGTGAAAGCGTCGCTGTAAAAAAAATTTCGCCTTACCGAAAGTATGTAGTACTTAGCTATGTTTATAAAACTTGACACCAGCTCACTGACTGCATCTAATAAAAGCACCGCGGCGAACCGGCTGCGGCGAACCGGGCTGCGGCGTAACGGACAGCGGCGTACCGTCTCGCGGCGAAAGGTCCGCGGCGAAAGGTCTCGCGGCGAAAGAGCCGCGGCGAACCGTAGTAGACCCTTTCGTTTGTCCACATAAATATTGTGATTTTAATATCTCCATAGAATAAAAAATATAGTAAGATTAGATCTGGAGATTGTGCTGGACACTTTCCTGGTTCTGCTCTACCATGGAATTTAAATAGTCTCTCATATGTATTTAGAATGTTGTAAAACTCAATTTTTTTGATTACATTAAGTTTTCACTGCATAAACTAAGTCTGTTCGCAAAAATTACAAGGGATATAATATATTTAATATCTTATCAAAGAAAATCAGTCTCAAAGTTTACTATCAATTTCCACCAAGACGTTGCTTTTTCAGGAAACTAGGTATGAAATTTATATGTACAGTTAGCAAAGAGGCAACCATTTCTAGAAGGATTTCTAATATAATCATATTATCCAAATTTTTGCTCTATTTTTCTAATGGGCGTTGCAAATTTATACATTCCAAACAATTACTAAACAACGACAAAAAGGAAAGGTCGCCAAAAAATATATATGACATTACACTGTTATAACACTATATGAAAATGACTATTTGTTACAGTATATTGAATTTGCCCCAACGTTATTGCACTCATTGTATTGTTTAATAGAATTTGTTGCATACTGTTGGTGGTACACTAAACGAGTACTAAGCACAACATAAACTTAAATAACCAAAATTATCAGTCAGCATTTATCAATAAACCGACACGGTGTCGAATGTAAAACATTTAATATAGTACGCCACTATAGTGCACAACTTATGTAACTAATAAAAAGAACATTTCAAAAACTTCTCATTTTACAACTCCCAATGAATAAACATTATTTTCGATTCACAGTATTCAGATTCTTTAGAAATTCAAAAACGTTGGGGTTATCCTTCAGGGGATTGCACTATGTAATTCTTTTGTAACAAGATTAATATGAAAAGCATGTAGATAGCGGAAATTCTTGTCTGAAAGTTTTTATACTGCGAGTTTGTATCCTTATCGTGTTATTCGTGGATAGTGATGAATTAAATGAATTTGAATTATTTACCAGCTGTGGAGAGTCCAACAAAAGACTCTAGGCAACCATATTTTTATAAAGCAATACAACGATATCGGTTCAGTTGGTATCGAGCGCATTTTAACGTACAAAGCTCTACGTCGGAAGTTTCACGTATTCTTAACTTTAGTTAAAATATATGAAAAGAAAACATAACATAATTGATGTAAATATGCGATATCGAAAAAGAAATAAATAATAGAAGTATAAGACTGTCTGATTGAAATAGCTCCGATGAGTAACCTATATGTATGTAAAAAGCCTATACGTTTATACATGTGCATCTTTAAACACATACCTCATAATTAACACAACCTTAAAAATTGTGTAAATAAACTTCATACTATTAACTGAAACGCCGTATATAATTTTTTTGCGAAAAGTAATCACCATTACATGATATATTAAAATTATATTTTAATCTAGTGTGAATATGAAAATGTGCAATGAGTAACAGACCAACTCTACAAAACGATTTAATAAATTGTGCTAACCAAACATCTGCTTATATTTAAAATACGTCACGTAAACATACAGTAGTTATAAAAACGTCTTACATCGCCCAAGTCCACTATTTATTTTGAACTTTAATACATGTTGTTCTCATAATTTTGCAAATTTCCTTTAACTATGTGGTTCAGATTGCTATATAACAAATGTGTTTGTTAATTATGTTCTAACAATTCTGTAGACAAGATTAAGACAGGCTTTCTTAGCATATTGTTATTCATCTTACTTTCCATCGATCTCTGTAACACAGCAAATTTACGCATGATTTTTTGAGTGAATGTTGTCGTTTTCGTTAGCATCTTCGTCTTATCGATGTTCATGCGAAGACCCGACCTTCTTGATACTTCGTCAGAGTGTTATATATATATATATATATATAATATAGCTTATTTCTTGTTCATTTGTACTTGTTAAAACTACATCATCAACATATCTTAAATAATTTAACGTTCTGCTGTCTAAAGTTCACTCCCATATCTGCCCAGTTTAATTTTATAAATGTTTGTTACGGATAATGTAAATTTGGAAGATAATGTATCCCCGTGTCGCACACCTCTTGTTATTTTTACTGCTGATGTAGCTTTTTCATATACTGATCTCATTAAAGTGGAATAGCGACTATCTATATGACAATCGTGTAATCCTTGATGAACTCTGTTTATCTCGACGGTATGAAAGGCCTTCTCGTAATCCACGAAGGCCAGCGTCAGAGGAATATTACACTCATACCTGTTCAATAGATTGGTATGCGTCAAGTTTGGCTGTTAGTCGGTTGGTTATAATTTTTGATTTTGTATAGATTTGATCGGCCTGTAGTTCTTAATGTTTGTTTTACTCCCTTTCTTATGAAGCAATATTAGTATAGCATTATTCCAATCATCTGGTATACTTTCAGTGTCTAGTCTAGACATTTGTTAAATAATGGTTTAAATATGAAGTATATGGTCGCCTCCACGTTTGACTTCTTCACTTATTATCCCATCTTTTTCTGCTGCTTTTCGATCTGTCATTTGACCAAGGGTTGTCTTCATTTCACTGATAGTGATTTCCAGGATGCTTTCAGACCTCACATTTAGTATTGCCCTTTCATTATAACCTACTGGTTTTTGTGCTTGATATGTGTATAAGGTACGACAACATTCTTCCGGTTTGTTTTAACACGCCTTCTCTGGTTGTTATTTCGCATCCATCCAATTGTATCAATTTAATTATTTGTGTATTTCCTAAAGATAACTTGTTCTTCGTGATCTTCGTATTACAGTTCTCTTCTATAACTTTTTGAGCAAATTTTTAGTTATGTTAATATTTATCTTTACAAACGCTTTCTCTTATCTGTTTCTTAAGTTCACTATATCCTAATGTTCCTTGTTTTCCTTGATTTTTATTTTATCTACATCTCTCGGTTTTTTTGGTAGAACATTAAATTGGTTTGTATAACTTACAGTGAGACTTGATCTATGGTTTAACACTGACTAAGTATGAGGTTCAATCAAACCAAATAGAAACATAAAAAATTAATTTTCTTGTTGGTTAATATTATACAATGAATTAACAGATGCTATTCCGTAAGAACATCTTTAACAGTTCGCAACACACAAACATAATTATTGGCGATGTGCTTACGGAGTAAGCCTGAATTAGAAAATGTGAAAACGATGTTGTGAAATAAATGCAACATTATTAGTTGGAAATAAGAAACAACACGTACTCATCTCTTATACGAGGTGTTTCAGAAGAACATTCCGAAACTTTAAGGGCATATAGATCTCATCCAAATAAGTCAAACAGTCTGTAAAACATCAGTTGAAATATATACCCCTACAGTGCATCAAGGTTAAAAAACACAAACTAGAAGGGATTTCTATAAGGGGTTGGCCACCTAGATCACCAAACTTAAATCCTTTGAATTTTTACTTACATTATGTTACTGCTGATGACCTAAATATTGTAAATTAAAAATAATGTAGTTAGAAATACACCAGGAATTTTTGACAGCGTGCGAGAATCTTTAACTACGTCATGTTTAAATCCATTTATTATGATTGTTTATATATTTTAATGTTTGTACGGTTTCTATTTAATTTTGTAATTGTTGGTTCAATCGAAAATTAAAGATTGTTGAATAGTTTGATGACATTTTTTTAAATTTAATTTAATTATGTTAGAAACAGTCAACAACTTAAATGTTATTATTTGACGCTAACTAGACTTATTAATAAGAACTACAGGGCATCTCGAATTATGGATGTTAAAAAAATGAAACAGACAAAAAATGTTTATAACCATTTTTTCTCTTTAATAAACTGTAATACGTTAAAATTGGGCCATACACAAAACATTTTTAGGAGTGAAAACCACTCCCAACCCCTTAAAAACGCCTTTTAGTGGGTTTGTGTTTGTCAAATTATGGTCTCAGCTTTATTAGCTACAGAGATTTTCCAGAGAAACAAATTTTTTTATTACTTTGAAGGCTTATAATTGTGTGGGGGCACATATTTCAACATATATTTATATAGCCTTTTTGCATATTTTGATGATTTCTAATATGCCTCTAAAGTTTCGGAACTTACTCTGAAACAGCCTGTATAAAGTACTCATTTACACAAGAAACCAAAATTACAACTACCGCTTGAAAAAGAAAGAAGAACAGCATTAATATAGTAGAAGTTTCTATTTAAAAAAAAGGATGCTTTTCAAGTATGTTACACAATTATTGAACTCGTTACAACTTTCTGAAATTTTTTTTAAGATATATTAGTAGAAGTTCTAGTACCTAGAAACTGAATTTATTCTATGATAAATCTTATAGAGTTATAGGGCTAACTCGTACAAAATATTATTAGAACCTACACCAAGGGGCACATTTAAGCGGTACCACATTGAGATTAAATTACAATCAATTACAGCCTCCATAAAGGTCACGAGTGTATACACAAAATCTCGCACCTGTCTGACAAAGCACACAATTTTCGATTTATGAAAACAAAAGCGTCGTCAAAATAAACCGAATGGAGGCAGAGACAATTACTGAATAGCGGTATTATATTCAGCTTTGAATTCCATTTTTGTTACTCACATTACAGGAAAATCAATTCAAAACATGAAAACATTATTTTGGGAAACTTTTTATTAAAAATTTCCTGACAATATTAAACTAGCAAACCTACAGTGTGTGTTTCACTGTTTCACACCGCTTTATTAAAGAGGAATACAATTTAGATTACTATTTCGACTATTTTTGTAATTTTGGAAAACTCTTTAATACATTTTTTCGGTAAAATTAAGCCTATTTTGAGCCGCTTCGGTGGCCGAGCGGTTAGCGCACTTGCCTTTGGACCCAAGAAATACGGGGTAGAATCCGGCCGAGGTCGATGAAATGTTTCTAGCGGAAAAATCTGAAAGTACGCCTTCTGTCAGATAAGAAATGAAACCGTAGGTCCCGTGCCACTATAGTTTGTAACACGCTAAAACTCACTACTAAGGTTGGAACTACTTCAGATAGGCAAAATTCGTAGTTGGGGTGTACAATGGACCAAATGAGTGCTTGGAAAACCGCATCCTAGATCTCTCCCAATCTCAAACCAACTAACCAATCCTATTATGATTATTCAATCATTATCATCTATTTTTGATCGCAGTAGGCTATTGATGCGCAATCAAAATATTTTAAAATATATGGTTTTAAAAGTAACCCTTATAAAGGGTAATATAATTGATCAAAATTTGAAACGTTTCAGAAAATAAAAAGAGAAGGTATAGGAGTGTGAAAGTGAGAAGTGGAACACTCTGTTTCTCATTTTTAATAATAAATCAATAACAATAATGTTAACAAATTCGACCTAATTTCAATATTAATACTTCGCAATCACAATCTTTATTTTCGGTTACGAACCCAATTCCAAAATTCTAAATTCTAATATTATTAATATTATTACTTCATAGCTTCGTAATGTTGGCCTCAATTATTTGCATTATTGCGCATTTATGTTGTACATGCCACCATACTCAGTAATATCGAAGTGTATTTGATTATTAAATTAAACAATGTAAAATAATTAAATACGCTTGATAAGGGTAATTAAGTAAGAAGCAGGCTATTGCTTATAGCTGCAAAAGGGAAAACAGATAAAAAGACAGCTACGGGTGGACCACGAAATGATGCAGTACAGAACAGAACAGTACAGTTCTGATAGTTTTGGACACGATTCAAGTGAACCAAAAATAGCCATGGCTCTGTACCTAGTTGTATTAATGTAAGTGTTTTAATATATTCTTTTAGTATATGTTATTATAGGCAACTTATAGGGTAAAGGTAAATAAATTCAGTTATTTTTTATAGTAGTTGTTGTTCTCTGGTGATTCCGGCGACAAGGACATAAGAGTTTCTTGTCCACTTACGTCTTAGTGCAGCAAATACTACAGCCCCAGTCAAGCTTAGTTCATCAAATTTTGTCCACGAATGTTATTCCAAATCAGAATGTTCTTCTTCCTATAAATTTAGTTAGCTAAATTTTTCCTGCCATATATTATAATGATTGCCATCGCTTGTCTTGCTAACTTTTCATGTAATACCAACTTACCCTATTCTCCATGTGGTTGGCACCTATATTCCTTGATATATTGTTCTGAAACTATTTTAGATGTCTCTTGACAGCGTATTTGAACTGTAGAGGTAACAAAGTTCTAAGTAGACAGTTCAACCATGATATATTTTTCAAGCCATTTATTTCAGAGTCGAATCTAAGTGTACCTTTTACATGTTTCTGACGAAACCCAAACTGATACCAGAATATCAGTTTGGGTTTCGTCAGAAACACTCGACAGTGCAACAGGTTCACCGTATTATACAAACCATAAATAAAGCTTTGGAAATAAACAATACTGTAGTGGAGTCTTTCTTGATATTAGCCAGGCTTTTGACAAAGTCTGGCACCCTGGACTAATATATAAAATCAAGTGTATTTTTCCAGCAGCTTATTTTAACTTACTTAAATCATACTTGAACGGGAGAAAATTCCAAACTAAGGTAAACAAAGAAAACTCAGACTACTTTCCAATCAACTCAGGAATGCCACAAGGCAGCGTCCTTGGACCATTGCTGTATGTCTTATACACGTCAGATTTACCAAAGGTACAAAATGCGATAATAGGAACATTTGCCGATGATACGACTGTTCTAGCCTGCCATCAAGATCCTCAAATAGCATCAAACATTATACAAAACTACCTAATCAGACTCCAACAATGGCTGGAAAAATGGAAAATAAAAGTGAATGAGAACAAGCGCATATTACATTCACACTCCGCAAAGAAACATGCCCAGTAGTCACAATAAACAATATACAGATACCACAAACACAAACTGTAAGATATCTAGGACTACATTTAGATGCTAAACTGACATGGAAACAACACATCACAAAAAAGAAAAAAGCAAGTATAAATCAAACTAAGAAAACTCCAGTGGCTGATAGATAGAAAATCACGGATATCTATGGAAAATAAAATTTTGATATATAAAGCAGTGATTAAACCAATATGGGCCTACGGACTCGAACTATGGGGTTGTGCATCTAAATCAAATATATTAATCATCCAACGGTGTCAATCCAAGATTCTCCGACAAATTGCAAATCCTCCCTGGTATGTAACAAACTATACACTACACACAGACCTACATGTTCCAACAGTACAGGAAGCTATCCGTAAAAAAGCCATCACGCATCATACAGTTATAGATAACCATCCTAATCCGCTAATGGAAAAACTTTTAGAACCGGTAATCAACAAAAGACTTAAAATATTGTGGCCAAGTGAACTAATTTAAGTTAAGAAATTTTTAATGTTGCTAGTTAAGTTTATACAGGTGGTATCACTGGATATCTCCCTGTTCATGTTCAAACGTTACTAGTACATCTAGTAGCCGCCAGCACTTTAGCTCATAGAATTATGTATTATTCTGATTGCTAAATAAAATGTTAATAAAAAAAAATCTCTTACATGCAACATCTACTTAATTTTATAGAGTGACTACGAATGTAAACCAGAACCAAACACTATAATTTTATTAATGTTATATATTTGTTTTCTTACAAAACACATTCATGGATGAAAGTTGCAACTGTAACGTAAAACATACAGGGTCCGGCAAAATGCACCCATTTTAAACAGCAAAATTGTATGAACGTAAACAATAAAACAAATGAATAAATATTTTTAATCTAGAAGAATGGGAGTTGTTAGCTTCTGAATATTGAGCTATGCAAATGACTGCCATTCTTCACAATACATTCTTCTAAACGCTTGAAGGGCGTCCCGTTGAATAGAAGTTATTTTGTTTGTTATGATCTTTTTTAGATGTTCCAAATTTCTGGGCTTATATATGTATATAGTCAACTTTTTAAAAAGTACCAAATCAAACAGTCTGAACTGGCGTCGAAAACATTTTTGAACAGCAATAACTGAGTTAAATTGGATAAATTTCTCAACACTCAATATGCGGTGTTCTCTTGACCAACGCTCCAGTATTGCAAGCCGTCAAATATAGAACACAATCTCCAAAGCCTAAACTTTCATTTGCAATTGCTGCCATAATAGAAAGTTGATTAGGTTTTCTCTTATAAATAAATACATTTTGCCGGACCCTGTATATTTTATATGCAACAAAATGTTATTCATCTTGTATACTTAAAATAACAGTATGGAAGAACCAGAACAATAATTAAATTATATCTTACATTTACGAATTTTTTCAAGTTTAGGCCCTAAAGAGACGAAGAGACACGGCTAAAGCGGTTATCAAATATTTATTTAAGCCCACAATCCCGGAAACTTCTTCCTCTTAAATACCTACTAAGTATTAACGCATTTACAGGAATAATTGAAAATAAATTGAGTTCTTAAATGCATAAAGTATAATTAAGATGAAACCAGCAAGGATTCAACGATATTATAATGAATTAGGTTTGTCAGCTTCTAGTACGGATTTTTCCTTTAACACATCTACAGGTCAGTTTCAAATATTTCCACTCTAACTAAGTTAGAGAAACAACAGGGTATGGTATTACTCTTCAATTTTCAATGTAATCTTAACTAACACTTATCGTAACAAAATTTCAACATTTACAGCCTTTAAAAAAGGGGGGACTCATTTACTCTTGCCTCCACTTCAGAATTGCCCAAAAATCTTAAAAGTATTGATTTTGAAATTTTTAGATAAATAAATCCACTGGGGGTTAGACCGGGCTAAAGGGTGGTTGACTTACTTCAAAAAAGCCCCTCGAAGTTGCAGTTGCAACTTTGGACTTGTGTGAGTATAAGTTGTCACTAAGCAGTAACAAACCCCAATTAGATAATTGCAGCATTTCTCTTTAAATTTCCAGGCAATAGCCAATCGGGTGGTATAATATCTATCAGTGTTGATAGCGTTTGGCTACAAGCAAATACATTGAAAACGGCCGAAAACATTGTTGCCGTTATTTTTTTGCTGCTGGTTAAGAACGCAATTTCGTTGGCAGAGGAGATTCAATATGCTTTAATTACATAGACTGTTGTTTGGTTCCAGAATTCCAGTGATAAATTTATATTTCATAAACGGTTACACCTCGGTACAAAGGATTTTTCTTATAACTCTTCAGCGAAGCGTGATTTTCCATCCAACATTCCATTCGTTTTTGCTTATCAAAAAAAGAATGATTTTCGATTACCACCTGGCAGATGCAAATGGTCGTGCAAAGGTCATTCCCAGAAGAGGGTGAGCACTGTAGGAGTCAGTTAAGCTTGGCACCGTAACGATTAAAGCTTTTTCAGTCAATAACGGGAATATAAGGAAGGAACAGGCTCTGAAAATTGGATAATAAAGGTTCGTGGCTAATACCGTCCCAATATTTTCCTGCATACCCTGGGAAACTACAATAACCTGAGTCAGGACAGACGGCCCGGGGATCCAACCCTAGACCTCCCGAATGAAAGCTAAACGCTCTACCGCTCTCATGATTGGTCTGCTGTATCTGACGAAACAGCTATTTCTATCACTTGAATTCGGCAATTAACAAAAACCATTGTCTCAACACCTGAAATTATCTTTCATAAATTGTTTACACAGACACACCCCTGCTGCCCAAATTTGACATGTGCGTAAGATTTATGTTCTTGTCATAGATATTTTGCAAAATTTAAAGACTCTTCCTTGTCTTTTAAGCTACATTTTTTAATGGTTTTGTTTGATGTAACATAAGGCATAGGATGCTAGTTTAAATTTTAAAGTTATTGCGGTGAGTGGTTGAGTGAATTGCTACTAATTGGCGATTCTTAAGAAGTGTGTCCTCCATTGATGTAGTTTGTATACTCCGTATCTCAACATCTATGCTGGTTCTCTTAATATCGCGAATGGAAGGTTTTTAAACAAATAGACTGTGTAGTGGAAAGTGAATAACACAGAGATAAAAGTAGGTGGTGGTGCTGCCATTGAGTTAATATTCAGTGATTAATTTGAAAGAGTTAACGTACAACAAAGTACAAAAAGCCATATTACACATGTATTTACTGGCATCTACTCTGACAACGTATACCTCCACGTACCAGGCAGTACTTTGGCGAGACATTACCCGTCGTGGGAACCCGCCTTTAACTTAACTACAGTATCCTAGTTTTTAGTCGCATAAATGTGGCAACGCTAATATAATAACAATTAGGTCTTTTCGAGTGTTCTTAAAGAAAGCAAAAATTGTTATATTTCATAATATCATAATTCACCCTAAGAAAATGCTGAACGTAAGAACTCTTAATGGAACCAATGTAAGTAGCAATCATAAGATGGTACTATGTAAAATTCGGTCAAATCCCCCCAGTTATACAAAAGCAAAAGCGCACTACATTGAGAAATACAACATCGAATCATTAGAAACAGAAACCACAAAACAATTATTCGAGAATCGCCCAAAAGAAAAAATAAATCAACACCCAATTAGCGGCGGACAACATATAGATAAAAGAAGAATACTGGGAAATATTTACCAAAGAAATGAAAATAAATATGTATGGGAACCAGAAGACAATTTGGGGAATACTACGAAAAAATAAACAGGAAGAAAAAGACACAGCACAAACAAATAAATTTACAGCAGGCAAATGGAAAACGTACTTCGAAGGTCTTTATAAAGGAGTAGAAAGTAGAGAAGCACAAGTACCCGAAGAAGAAGAAAGAAAAAAAGAAGCAGCAATAGAAATAACGAAAGAAAAAATTATAGAAATTATGAAACAACTTAAGAACTGAAAGAGTCCTGGTCCGGACAAATAACTAACTAAATGCTGAAATATGGAGGACAACAATTACAGAGCGAAATAAGGATGTTAGTCAGTAACATATTGGAACAAAAAAAAATACCAAAAGAATGGAAATCAAGCATCACGATCCCCATATTCAAGAAAGGACAGGAAACCGTACCAACAACTATTGCGGAATAACTCTTTTAAACAGCACTCTAAAAGCATTTACGAAACTTATTTTGGAAATGTTGGCAAAGGATATCAAAATAAGAGAAGAACAACAACCAGTTAGGAAAAATAGATCTACAATTGATGCTATTTTCATTTTAAAACAAATAACTGAAAAACCGCTGGAGTTCAGCAAGCCAGCATATAAGTGCTTCGCGGATGACTAAAGCATTCGATAAGAGTACGCATCACGGAAATTATCAACATGATGAAAGAAAATGAAATAAACCAAAGGATTACCCAAGAAGTGTATGAAATCAATAAAAATTGCAAGACCTCAATCAAAGTAGAACACACGACAAGCGAAGACATAAAAATTAATGACGGAATAAGACAGATAGATTCACTCAGTCCTTACCTTTTCAACATGATAATGGATAAAATAGTATGCCGCCTTCCTAGAGAAGCGGGATATAAAATGGGAAACACTTACTTTCACATTGTATGTTACGCGAATGATGCTGTACTCGCCGTAGATTCAGAGGATAACCTACAAAGGTTACAACAGGTCTTCAACCAAGTAGTTACACAACTCAATATGGCAATCAATAAAGAGAAAACACAATGTATAGTAATAGCTAAAGAACCAATAAGATGTAAACTCGAAATGAATGGCAAAGTTATAGATCAGGCTATGAAATTTAATTATTTAGAAACTCAAATAGCGAATAATGGTAACCTACAACAAGAAGTAAAGATGATAACAATGAAACCGTCACGTATTGCAGGATGTATAAAACATACAATACAGTCTGGAGAAATAAATATTTCAGTATTGATAGTAAGCTGAGAATATATAAAATAGCTATTAGATCAATTCTGATATACGCCGCGAAAACAAGAACTGACAGATAGAATACAATGCAAATGATGAGGACAGCAGAAATGAAAGTAATAGGAACAATATAATAATATAATAAATAAATAAAATATACAGGACATAGCCAGATTGACACGACAAAGAAGAAAGTACTGGAATAAGCATGTAGAAAGGATGGGAAACGACAGACTAGTGAAAATCGTAAAAATCGACAAACCAATGGGGAAGAGAACACACGGTAGACCACCAAAAAGGTGGCGAGAGTGCTGGACCTCAAATCCGAAGAGGTTTGATAGAAAAAATATGGTCAAAAGTGTACCATATGGGCAACCATAAATGAAAGAAGAAAAAGAAGAACATCATAATTTGGTAATACAAAATAATCCGATTGAATGACATTAATATGTAATAACATATGCACAATATGTTCTATATTTTTGCACAGATGATGAGGTACATACATGTAATAGTCAATAGAATATGTCAAAATAAACGAACTTTGTTATAATCAATTATACATATTTAAAAAATTTGTCAACTCTAACAATAAAGAAATTTTGTGGTTTTACTTGATTTTGCAAGCCAACCGTTATCATAAATTTTATTGATCATCTTGTGGCGGATTTCCCTTTAGGCTGAGTAGGCACAAGGCTACGGCGGCAAATTTTTGATTGCGGCAAATTTTCGACAGCTGGAAATTTGGCTCAATGAAATGGCTAAAGTTTTTGACCAATTAATTTAATAATTTTATCAGAGAAGTTTGCTACCCATCGAAATACGGCACGAAATTGCCTTTCGCCATGCCGCCTATTTAAATGCAAATGCATATTGTTATACTACATCTTGTTTATTGTTAAGGACTACTATGTTCCTTTTATAGTTTTAATAAAGACTTAATCTTTTTTATTTACCGGCCTTTTACATCCTATTTTAGATGTTAATTCAGACGTGTAACTAACCATTGGGAAAGGGAAAGTAGCCAAAGCGAGATAGATTCAAAACGCGCCAAATTCGCGAAGACTTGGGAAAAGACGAACTTGAAATAACCGCCAGGCGCGTCGAATGTATAATTAGACAATGGCGCCAAAATCTGGTTATGTGTTTAATGAAACTAGGCGGCAAAATATATCACCTAACAGGTAGCAAAATATATCAGCCTACAGGCGGCAAAATCGTAAACCTACCACTGCACATTGGCTTAAATCGAGACAGGCATTCTATTGTAATTTATATAATCTACTGTTCATTGGGCAATGTAGATAAAGATTTAAAAAAGATCTGAATCCATATCCAAAATTCTTACCTAAATATTGATATAAATAAAGGTTGACATACCTAAAAAGTATATCATTTACAGATCCTATTACAAATATAACACACCAAATACTGCATTCGTATACGTTATAACAGTATTAATTATGCAAAACGCTAAAAATTCATAAAATTAATTAGCCACAAAATCCCTAAGTTTCTAAATGCGATAAAAATAAAATGAACTGCACAGAAAAAAGATTAAATAAATTTAAAGCTCCAACAAATCTCAAAAGAGCAATTTAAAGGAAAACCATGACATTATTAATCCGAAGTTTCTTTTAAACACTTCTTGGATTAAGTATAGGTATTTACATAAACCTTTGAAACAAAACCCGGCTTTAATTTAGAAGCTGTTGCGGCTAGAACAGATGACACAATCTACACCATTCTTAACTAAAAGTAACTCAAGTATGAATTTACTAATGTTAACAAAATCAGCCTTAAAGAAGCTCTTAATTGTTTCCTATAAATACGTGTGAAGAAGATTTGTAATTCTATCTGAAATATAGCAGATAGCGGTCAATAAATAACCGAATCTGTGGCAATCAGCGTTTAGCTTATTCTTTGCACTGACATGAAGTTAATGTGTTTCAAACAATCACGTGTGTTAGACTCTGATAACCTAATCAATCTTGTTTCCTCTCTCGACAACGGAAGAACAGTTACAAAATTTACAAAATCGTCGACGCATACTCTAGGAATCCCACAATTTTAGCTATTTACTATACAATTTCAAGACTGTCTCAAGTACTTACAACTAAATCTTTGTTACCCTGAACTACTCAATTAATATAATACAAATTTTCGAATTAGTTACCCATTGAAATGAGGAATTTCGACACTTTTTAATAAATTCAGGAGATGAACACAATGAACAACTATAAATAACGTTTGAAAATGCTGGATTACAAAGTTACGGAACCTTTTAACTCCCCACCTAACATGAAGCTAACTGGATAATTTATAAAAAGTGAAATATTTCGAAGACTATTAAATACAACGGCAATCAATACAAGTATATTCTACATACTTGTATTCTTATAACAAAAATGCTACTAGTATAAATATTTATAAGATACAAACAATACATTATACAACCCCTCTTAGTGAGGCACCCTTGATGTATTAAAACAAGTCAGAATAAGTGTATACAGGGTGATTCACGACGAATAGTAAATATTTTAGGGGGTGATAGTATGGACTATTTTGAGGAAAAAAGTTCATATAAACATATATCCAATTCTCAATAATTACGGATATGTAGCTGTTTTAAATTGGAGGGTACAGAAACAGACGACAAGCATTCAGCACTTTAAAAACAAGTGAGTGTGTGACATTTGAAGCTGTTTATTATTATAGACATTGTTCTCAAGTGTTTTTTACAATGTTGCAAGTCTTTACGCATTCCAAATATGCCGATATGGTTTTTGTTTACGGATTTTGTGGTGGAAATGTTCTTCTCGCTAGAAGAGAATACGTTACACGTTTTCCTAACCGCAGAATACCAAATTGCAGGGTGTGCATTTATGTGTTCAACAAACTGCGTTTAACTGGTACAGTTCCTAGCAGTCGTATTGCTTATGAACGTGCAAATGTACAGAATTTGAACGAAATAGAAGGCATTCTTCAGCTAGTAAAACATAGTCCTACAGCAACCACAAGAAGAAATTCTACTCGAATCGGTGTTCCACAAGCAACAGTATGGCGAACATTACATTTTCATGGCTTGTACCCTTTTCATCTACAACGTGTACAACACCTTCATTCAGGAGATGAAGCCAGACACTTGGAATTTTGTAGGTGGGTAATTACTAATCGCGGAGTAATTCCAACAATATTGTTCACTGCTGAAGCAAATTTTACTCGTGACGGTATCAACAATAGCCGTAACTCACATCGGTGGTCAAAAAAATATCCTCATGCCACTGTTGAAACAAATTATTAACATCGCTTCTCGGTAAATGTGTGGTGTGGTGTCATCAACAGTCACTTGATTGGGCCTGTGATATTACCGAATCGTCTTACATGCCCAATTTATCTAGACTTTTTGCAAAACCAGCTTCAACTGTTATTAGACGATGTTCCTTCGGCTACAAGGATGGTCATGCACTTCCAACATTATGGAGCTCCTGCACATTCTAGCCGTCAAGTGACAGATCATATCATCATTTGCTTTAAACTGTTGTTGTTTTGTTTTAATTTGTTGTAAATAAATGCAATAAATAAGTGATTTCTCTTTCCTTAATTCTTTTAATGATACTTTTAATGCGTAACATCAAAACAGCTACATATCCGTAATTATTGAGAATGGATATATGTTTACATGAAGTTTTTTACTCAAAATAGTCCATACTATCACCCCCTAAAATATTTACTATTCGTCGTAAATCACCCTGTATAGCAAAATAGACAGTGCTACAATGCAAGACCAGACAATTGCATTTTAATAGCGAAAATATCGTAGGTACGCTCGTTTAGTATTACTGGCACCATAACCTGTAACATTTTTAAATATTTGTTATTCGTTGCGAAAATTATATGTAATATTTTTGATGGAACATCTTACATATTGTTACATTTTAATTCTTTTCTTATAAATATTTATTTACAATGTTACAAGGCGTGTTTTAATATAAATTGAAATTATTTTATGTATAAAACACAACGAGAATTATGGACAAAATATTAGGCTGTACACCAAATTTAAAAATATGCTACAGTACAGTGTCCTTTATCAAATGTAAGCTAGACTTCAAATTCTAAAATAATATGTAGGGTCTCCTAATTAGACGCATTAATGACGTATTTTGCTACTAGTAAACACCCTGCATAGTATATTAAATGATGTTACAAGTAACCACTCCATTTTGAAAACCAAGAGCAAATACTAGTTATTCCAAACTAGAACTACTAATTGTTTTCAATGAATAGAAAA
Source organism: Limonius californicus (assembly GCA_014611495.1). Taxonomy (NCBI): domain Eukaryota; kingdom Metazoa; phylum Arthropoda; class Insecta; order Coleoptera; family Elateridae; genus Limonius; species Limonius californicus. Next base: position 24,382 of record JABXWE010018767.1, read on the forward strand.
GCCCACAAGCGAAATATTATTTATATATGTGACTAACTAATGGAATAATTGAATTGGTGGTGATAGTTTAGTTGGTAAAGCGTTCCCTTTCTCAAAACGTTTATTACGCTTTAGTTCGATTATTCAACATTATTTCGCAGCGTATAACAATATTGTGCTGCAACTCACTACACACAGTTCCTTATGTGCTTGACAACTTTGGGGTCTTAAAGCCAAAAAACTTCTAAAACTCTTATCGTTTTCGGCATTAAACCGTAGGTCGTCAATTGCTTCCACCTTAGTGCTGAGGAGAAGTACGTGACGAAAAAGAGACTGGTGTCCAGCAGGGAGACGAAAACGCTATTAACGAATTGAGTAACGAAAAAACTGTTTGAGTTCTCTTTCCGCAATGTTGTAATATTATAACCTCCTATTGCTAACTAACTGAAAAATTAAAATATATGTGTTTGACTTTTGTACGAAGCTCTATATAGAATCAAATATTTTTAAAATATACAAAAAACTGTTTTTGATTGTATATTGATTTTTTTTCACTATTATACATGGTGATTCATTCGCTTGTTTACAAATTTCGGCAATGAAAACTAGATACAATTTCATGACGAAATGTTCATATGAATGTAGGTTCTATCTTTCTTTGTTAAGAAGTTATTGGGTTTTTACAATAATTATCTCTTTGAACACGGATGAGTAATCATATTTTAAGAAAATCAAAAACATTTACTGTGACAAACAGAAAGCAACATTGAGACTACAATAAATGATCAAAAATTAGTCCATTCTCCTAAATACACAACACAACTTTCGTGCACGCGTATCAAATTCATATTATTTCTAATATGAGTTTCAGCATCTTCTGCAATAATTGATGATTGAAGTTGCTTGAAGTGACCCCATAAATAAAATTCGCAAGGATTTAAGTCGGCTGATCTAGGTGGCCATGATATAGGACCTCCGTTACCAATCCATTTATTTGGAAAATGAGTATGCTGCTAATCGGTCACTTGTCTTTCTAGGTCATACTGATACCACATATCTTGCATCAGGTGGAGTGGAACGAAAAAACTTTAGACATAAAAAAACTATTTCTGACAGGTGAATAATTTTTAACAAACTTTTGTTATACTAAACCATGGCTACTACGTTTTCTCAACTAAATTTAGTGTTCAAAGAGATAATTATTTTAAAAACCCAATAACTTCGTAACAAAGAAAGATAGATCCTACATTCATATGAACATTTCTTCATAAATTACATCTAGTTTTCATTGTAAAGAGGCTAATGAATCACCCTGTACAACAATAGCTCGTTCTCGCGCTCTCGCGACACCTTATAGATAGTAACAACGAAACCAGAATCTACATTTTAATTCCACTGCTCGAGTAATTATTAACGAAAAGGTGCTTTCAGAGGTTGTAACAAATAATAATAATAAAGTGGTTTCAGATACACGTCCATATAAATTACACACTAAACTTTTTGGGTAATCTCAATCATAAAAGTACAAAGGAGTTAAGCCGGGAATGTGTAAGTTTTATAGTTAATAACACAGAAAACGGAAGTCGATGGTATTTCACGAACGGATTTTCGGCTTATTTTTGATCGTACTATTACCCCTTGTTTAATGCTATTTCTTCAACGCCCTCTATACTTTGAATATAATATAATAGCTGACAGGTGTAGTAAAATACTCCTTGGAACAAAATTTGTATTTAAAGTGGTGATTGACAACTGCATTTTAATAGAAATAATTTAACATTCAAACTCTTATTCTTTCATTCAGTAAAGAAAAGTTCATCAAAGTAATAAGTGGACGCGACTGCCTCCCTGGACTTTCCCATACTGGAAACTGTTCATATCATCTTTATTCAACAGTAGAGTTATTTTCCTCAAAACGGTTGTTCAAGTGCTATCCTAAAACCTTGCCTCGTAACGAATAGACTTACAAG
>JABXWE010018768.1:0-20426 GCA_014611495.1 Limonius californicus
TATTACTATTAAATTATAAACAATGGACTCCACGTGTAAACTTTTAAATACCGATTTAAAAAAAAACCGGAGGAATTATATTAAAAATAAAGCACTCAGATTTTTGTAACAAATGTAATATTACATAATATCAACAAAATTACAACATTTCTGTCTGAATATATTACTTAATTTTACTAATATTGTCTAGGTCTTCTTCTACTTACATCAATTTACATAATTTCTTTAAAAAAAATAGGAGTGGAATCATAAATAAGTCATGTGAAGCAAAATACACAGAGAAATTGATTAGAAGCTGCTACTGGTACATTTATTTGTATTTCTTAAGAAATTCCTTGTGGAATGTCTGAAAATTTTCCAGCATAGATTTTAGCTTGTCAGGTTGTGGCAGTATGGTAGTTCGAAAATGGAATGTTCCTGGTTGCTGTCCAAATCCAGATCCTGGTACAATACAGACTCCAGTGTTTTCAAGCAATTGGAAAGCGTAAAATGCATCAGGAGCTTGATTAGCCTTCTTTGCTGCTTCAATTGCTTTTGGTGGTAGTTTAAACTGGGGAAATGCATACATAGCTCCTTGCACTTCGTTGCAACTGAATCCCTCAAAGGAATTAAATGCGTCTACAACCATTTTTGCGCGTAACTAAAATACAAAAAAAAATTAAATACTGTATGACGAGACTAAAGTTTGCAGTCAAAACTTTTGTTTGTATTCAAACATATAGGGTAAGGCTAACTAAACAAAATTTTTGTGGGTTTATTATTACCATATAATGATGAATGTAGGCAGAAATACACCTTAAAAGTAAAAGAAATCAAACCTTTAATGAATCCAAGACTGCCTTCTTTTCTTGCGTAAACTTTTCATAACTGGGGTCACCTTTTTGGGGAGGATGTACCACTACATCTAAGCAAGCTTGTCCCAAAACTGTAGGACATAACATTGCGCTGATGCACTTCAAATACATGGCCTTGACTTTGGGGTCCATGTTGATGACTTCAGCATATCCACCTCGTAAACCACATTCACCCATGTATCCCTTTGAACATGACATGAAACTTGCCAGCTCCAATTTGTCGTATGGAGCACCCATTTCTGTTAACACCTATAAAAGAACATTTGCTTAAAAAGTTGTGTTATTACTGCCACATAATGTTACTTCTTTTGTAAAAAATGTAATTTCAATCGTCAACACCTAGAATGAATTATTACTTAACTGAAGTAACAAAAATTTAATTCTTTAAATGGATTTACATCAGCATGACACAATAATACTGACGACTTCTGGTTAAACTGGAAGTGTATACTCAACTATAATTTTTAAAACATAAAGTCAAATTGCTCTTAGTCTGCATGGACGTCATCAATTACTTGTTATTTAGTATTAATAGTGCCAAATCTAAGAAACTTTGTTAAATTACTGAGTAAAACATGTTTATTTGTAAGGTCGTGTAACGTAGTTGTACCAGTTATGATTCTGATTTTTAATATTTCATAGTTTCTGCGTAAAATTCGAAACTACATAAAAACTAGGGATTTTGTTTCCTTCGCGTTCGCGATCTGTTTTTTTATGTTCACATGTCGCTCTGAAAACGAATTCGTGTCTTGCGTGTTATGGACATACAGTTTAAGATTTTTGGTTGTATACTTTCATTTTTCGCTGTATAAACGTAATAAGGTGTGACGACACCAAATAACTGATGGCGTCCACGCAGACTAAGGGTAACTTGAGTTTACCTACCCAACCTTTTTACCTTTTCTAAGTATAGATTTAATTTTTTTCTCTGTATGAGTTCGTCTTTATAGTTTACATAGGATTACTTCATTAAAATTTGAGTAATTTAAACAAATGTTGCATTCAGTAACCATTTTTAAGTCTAGTTCAACTATTTTTCCTTGACAACAATTTTAAATGTTGCAATACTGAGAATATCAAAACTACTTAAAAGCAGACTAAAAAATAAATATTTATAATGTACAGGGCGGAGCGGCTAAGTTGTACCCCTTAAAAGTGGCTCACACAGCCCAAAATATATTAAATTTTTTAGAGTATAGAAATAGATCAAAGTTATTTTTTAGCAAGTCGATCCCTTACTGTAGTAATTAACAGTTTTAAAAATATTACCAAATTATATCAGCATTTAATGAGAAAAACACCCATCAGTGCAACCGTACTATAATAAAAACTAAACAAGTGAAAAAAACAAATAGCAAAGTTATATTTAATTCAGTAAATGATTAAAATTGCCTCCATCTACTTCCACACATTTTCTTATTCGTTTTAAAAACGATCTTCAGACTTGAGCAAGGGTCTCAGGTGTAACTGATGTACACGCCCCTATTCTTCTACTTTGTAAATCATGTTCATTTAAAACCAGAAAGAAAATTCTGCAGATGCTAGAAATGAAGACATCGAGTTGAGATGACAAAAAGTTAAGAACAGTTTGAGAGAGGCAGCGCAAGAAGCACTGGGTACGAGAATTGTAAACAAAAGCAACAAAAACACAAATAAAACACAATGGTTCTACAAAGATTAAAGAAAAGTGCCAGTTGAAGAAGAAGACACAGATCTGTCCGAACAGTAGAGGCGGACGAAGAATACAAGATAATTCGATATGAAGTCGCCGCATGTGTGAAACGAATTAAAGATGAATATTGGGAAAGATTCTCAAACCGATTAGAAGATTTTTACGGCCTGCAAAAACAATATGGCGAATGATAAGAACACAACGCAAAGAGGCTAATGAATTAATAGAAAGTACCCAAATAAAAGAGGAAAGCTGAATTAATTACCTAACAGACCTGTTTAAAGAAAACACCGATGAAATAGAACTGAACACATGTTATGCTCTTTTAGAATTTGCCGCTTTATATGAATTAATTCCGTAATTTGTTTGCCGCTTCGTAAGAATTAATAACGTTATTTTAATTGTAGTCTTATTTTGGGTTACCGTTTCCCTATTTTGTTTTGTCTTTCGAAGTTTGAGTTATGTTGATAGTTCCTTTTGTGTCGAAACTGCCGATTCTTGTTTTCTCACGCGTGACCTCAAGCACTTCCGAGAACTCACGTGTCCCTTATTCTAGAACTTTTCATCACATGTCGACATATGGTGCAATTTTTTTGTGGGGAAAGTGGAGATTCTCGTTGTGTTTTTACGTCAGTCGATCTTCCACCGTTCCTGGCTCCGGTTTTTCCCAAATTACATCTTAAGGGAAGAGCCGTAAATAAATAGAGTGGGCAACGAGCTTGGGTCTGAGACGAACGTTCATGTAGAGCGGGTTTTCTTTCGCGGCACCTGTTAAATTAAGTATCGTACCGAATATTGCTTTAGCCAATTAGTATCATTTCGACAAAGTCAAGTCGGATTTATATCAGTTTTAACAGTGTAACCTAATTACAGAACAATCAATTGTGATTGTTTTTTCATCGATTTATTCGGATAAAAAGCGTTGGAACCCGTGAAAAGGTGATTGTTGGGAATAATCTACTTCCCCAGGAGCGTAGCTACCCACGTTTCGTCCCCCCTGGTTTCCTGAGGCCTTCTACATTTTTCCCGGACCGGAAAAATACCCCTTTCTCGACTGTACCTGCATTTGGAAATCAACCCTCTCGGAATTGTGTCTGCTTCACAACGAAAGTTAAGGTAAAACAGACCAGTTTTTGTGTGTGGTGAAAAGAAACTTGCGCGCGACTTGCAAAATTTGGCGTAATTAAACTTTGTTTTGTTAAACAAAAAAGCGACCTTCAGTCGAAAATCTTTTTTATTTGCACTAATATCTGTAAAAAGGAATTTTCTTTATGTTGTATGATTCCTGTATACTCAACGCCACTGACCACGCAGAATTAAAGGATTTTAAATACCGTTGGCCATGGGCGGCGAGTTCCCCCTTTCTTGAACGTTCAAAGTATTCTGTTGTAATATAGAATTATAAAATCACTTTTGCCTGTCATTTTTGTTGTACTGTCGTTTCCAATAATTTCATTATATGTGTTTTAAAAATTACTGCCTCTTTTATTTTTGTGTACTCTGTATTTGTTTGTGTAAAATTTTTGCAACCTCCAAATATATAGGAGGAGGCACAATAACGGTAAGGTCCATTCCCATAAGCTGTTCGCTTCTCGGCCTTCCACGAGGACGTACAATCAGCTGGATTTGGAAGGTGGCGCCCACTTATTTTGACTTACCCTATACACAACCAAAGATTTTCTCCCATAAGCGATTTTCACAAACTCCCCCTACTCCTCTGAGATAAGCTGTAGGCCTTTTTCCATCCATCTGGTTACGGGTCGTCGAAAAAGCTCGATTGGCCCGTAACACACACCAGAGATAATTGTTAACGATGATGTACATATAGAGGAAGTTGATGTAGAGAACGCATTAAGAACGTTGAAAAACAGAAAATCTCCAGGTCAAGACGGAATTCCAAATGAGTTAGTAAAATACAGAGGCCACACTCTTACAGAATATCTCACGAAATTAATCCAAAAAATCATAACCCATCGTAGAATACCCGAATGTTGGAGAACAAGCACTACCATACTACTGTTTAAGAAAGGAGACAAGAGAGAACCAAACAGCTACCGAGGAGTTAATCTCCTTGATACAATGTTAAAATTAACCACTAAAATTATATGTAACAAGATCAATTCAATAATATCCCTATCCGATGAACGATAAGGTTTTCGAACAGGAAGATCTTGTACAGATGCACTGTTCATGTTAAGACAAATTGTAGAGAAATCGCTGGAATACAACAAACCAGCGCTCCTATGCTTTATTGATCTGCAAAAAGCATTCGACCGAGTACGACTTAAAGATATCATATTCCTGCTGTACAATAGACGAATTCCTATGAATCTCATTAAAACCATAGAAAACATATACACAAGAAATAAAATCCAAGGCAAAGTCTCAGAACCAATCCCTGTGGGACAAGGCATTAGGCAAGGAGACTCTCTAAGCCCTTTATTTTTTAACATCGTTATAGATGAAATTATAAGAAAAGTACGCAATGGAGAAAGATATAAAATGGGAAACCAGCAAATCAAAATACTCTGCTACGCCGAAGATGCCGTGCTAGTCGCAGAATCCGAAGATGCTCTTCAGAGACACTTGCATCAGTTTAACATAACAGCGAAAAAATACAAGATTATTTCGTCACAAAAAACAAAGTGTATGACAACTTCGCGCGAACCACTTAGATGCAAACTTGCTATTGACGATGAAATTATACCGCAAGAAATGAAGTTCACATATCTGGGAATTGAAATATCTAGTAGCGGAGATGTAGCAGCTGAAGTGAGATGGCAAACAATTAAAGCAAGCCGAATAGCAGGATGTTTAAACGACACAATCTGGAGGAACAAACACATCGGTATAGAAGTCAAGTCCAGAATTTATACGCCAACAATAAGACCAATAATGACGTACACCGCGGAAACTAGGCCTGACACCGCAAAAACGAAACAACTTATGGAATCGGCTGAAATGAAAGTTGCTCGTAAAATCGGCGGCAACGTGATATAAACAGGCAAGAAACCGAAGAAGGAACAGGCGAAAGCCTAATTAGAAAACGGAAGAAGAAGAAGAAGAAGAAGAAGATTTACTACCAAAGGTCGGTATACTATTTCTTTAATTATACCCCAAAGAAAAGAGTCTAGTGGAGTGACATCACAACTTCTTGGTAATTATGGATGCATAGCTCCTCTTCCAATCGAATTTTCTCCAAATACATTATTTACGTAATTTCTAACAATACAACATGTGGTGTGCAGCACACCCATCATGTTAGTATCACAGTTTTGGTTATACATTCAATTCTACACTTGGAGAAGGTTTCTAATAATTTATTACTTGGATTCCATCATATCTTTAGACGTCAGATTTTCTGCAGACATATCGGCTGCATTTACATTGACACATTTCCTTCCGAGTAACATGAGAGACGTTGCATTGGAGGAATGGAATGAAAATACTTCATCTTGTACAACTTTTTACAAGTTGGAAGACATCGATGGAGAAAGGGGATTGTGGTTCAAAATGTGCAATGAGGTAAAAGAAGCGCCAAACCATTAGAAAGGCGCTACTGATTTTGCTTTCACAGCCCTGCACAACAAGCACTATAGAGCGTTCATTCAACTCCCTTCGCCGAATTAAAACATGGCTTAGAAGCACTATTGATGAAAATAGATTAGCCATGCTAAGCATTCATCGTCAATGGGTTTTCGCAAACAAGGAACAATTAGTGGAAGCTGTAGTTAGAAAATTTGCAACTAATCCTCCAACCCCCCCACCCCCATGGAAGAAATTGCATTCAGAAGGCTGTCCCCCGCTTCCGTTTTGAGCTGAATAAGCCCTTGTCAGCAAAATACAATTTAAACTAATTGTATTTCCTTGGATTACAAGACCAGGACAAATTGTTCAAATGAACTGTTTCTATAAATACACCTGTTGTATGCTGGTCTTTGCTGCTAATAATTTCATGTTAGCAAGTTAAAATACTTATCAAGCAAATAAAAATCCGTTAAAAAACCATTAAAAATATTATATATTTACTTATTAATAATTTATGAGGATAGCAAATAAGCGTTGTAAAAAATGTGTCCATTTAAAACTAAGTTATGCATTGATAATCACTCAATAGAACTAAATAGTAGGTACTGTTTTGTTCATTGTATTACATACTAGCTGCTAGATAAATATGATATGATTAATAATTACCAGTGGCGGCTTGTACTAAAGGGCACAAGGGCACGTGCCCACCCAACCACCAAGATAAACACAGAAAGAAATTCGCATGTAATTCAGTGCATTATTTTAATTTCATTATTTTAACGATGGTATCAAATTTTCCTTCCGCACCACGGGCGCGGCTAACGCGCTCAAAACTATTTTCCGGGGAACGCTCTGATTTGTACCTATTTAGAGCAAGATTCGGTTGCCTATCGGTTATCTTCGCTATACGCGATATACCAGGCGAATAGGGCACCGAGCACATTGTTCCCTATTTGCAGTCAACTTTTGAATTTGGACTTTGGAGCGTTGTTTTCGCGCAATCACGCGTTTGAATTCAAAGACGAAAGTGACGTTTTTTCAATGATGGAAGTTAATTGTGTGCAAAAAGATCGACTGAACGCATTGGCGGTTCCTAGCAATAGGAAAGAAGTTCGTCCAGTCTATCCCGGATTTTGACAACAAAGTCATAGACGTCATTTCCAGCATGAAAAATAGGAGAATGGATTTTATGTACAAAAAATAGGTTAAGTTTTTTCTTGTGCCCACCCTCTTTCTTAACTCACGAGCCGCCACTGATAATTACAACACGCTAGATAAAAGCAATACAATAGTAAACTGATACTATTATCAAATATGTATTTCTACAAATAGAGTTGTTTACTGTGAATTGCATTTGACAGTGACATGTTAGCACGTTTAAAATTTGCATAAAGCAAATAAATTTGATAAAAATCTGTGAAATTATCAACACTATATTAATTTTTTTAAATAAATATGAGCATTTAGAAAATGCTCACATTCAAAAATGTATGGCAATAAATATCTAAGTATAATCTTAATACTTTCAAGAGATTTTTATTAAACTGAATTAGTCGCAATACAGGATGTCAATTTGAAAACGTACAATGTGTTATATCTCTGGAAATAAAAGAGGTATTGAACATTTCTAGAACACGGAGGGGGAATTGTCATTACTCATAAGGCAACCTTTCCTATTTAACTCCATCGGCTCTAGGTACCCCAACAAAAAATATGAACACCCACTTTGCGATACCTCATTTAAAAGCTCTTACAAAATGCTACTCAATAGTATCAAACACTTTTTCACCTGATTGGTTTCGGAAAATATAATGGCCGCCAAGATCTCCAGACTTGACACTATTACACTTCTTTTTATGGAGTCATTTAAAATTTATCGTCTACAAAACTCAGGCTTACACAACTGCAACAAGGAATATTACAGGAGTGCCAAGCTATTCCACTACAAATCTTCCAAACTGTTCAGAGAGAATTTGAGAGTAGACTTTTTTATTGCACAGAGCATAATGGAAATCATTTTGAACAGTTCATACAAATATTTATAAATTTGAATTAAATTAACTGGTTATGAACCTTTTGAGTTTTGTTTCTAATTTTTTAAGAAACTAATCAGACAAATAAAATGTGCTACTACTGAATAGCATTTTGTAAGAGTTTTTCAATGAAATATTGCAAGGTGGGTGTTACCATTAGAAATTATTTTGTAGGGGTAGCTAGAGCCTAAGGGGTTGAATGGGGAAGGTTACCTTATGAGTTATGGTGATTCTCCCTCCATGATGTAGAAATTGTTTCTAGAAATGTTTTAGTTCCAGAGATATAACACATTGTACATTTTCAAATTGACACCCCGTATATTTCAACAAGTTAGTGAAAAACAACACAACAGAAAACGAACAACAAGATCCACTGTGATCTTTCTGTAACTACAGCTGTTGTATACTTTGTATTGATGTTAACAATGACGTGTACCTAAGCACATTGCATTGCATAATTTTTTATTTCAACCGCACACAACCATTCATTCTACTTTGTTTAAATTTTATCTTACATCAAACAGGCGCCTAGAAAAGGCGAAGATAGTGTTTTAACACCCAGTTAAACACATCTAAAATAGACAATATTAATTTTTTACTTCTCTTTAAAATAAGTATTAGGAGAGCTTTAATTATATACAAATTTATATTGGAAATTTTTGGAAAATTTCCACCAACACCCATTTATCCAAAAATCAATTCTTGAACTGTCTTAAACTAATTGCTTTTAAGCATAATAATATTAAATAGTATTCGTTTTCACTTGTTAAGAAACTTCTAGTATTTATAAAACTGGAATAAAACGAATTATGTGTACAAAACCAAAAACTATTTACTTTACGTTCCTATAGGATAAGATTTTCATTCCAAAGTTCAAAAACTTAATAAAAAGACATAATTAAATAATTGTTATTCAACTGATAAGACCACACAATGCAAAAACAACATACGATAGAAATTTACATATAGCTGTATTTACTCCCACTACATGCAAATAAAACTTTAAAAATGGCACATAGGTGCTATTTTTTTGGTTAGATACTAAATATCATCAAAACAACAAATAATTAGCACACACTGAAGAGAAGCATCTACACATAGCAACTACAATTTTGGTTACTTGTTTAACATTGGTCTATCAGGAAAAATAAATGATTTTCATTGCTTTGCTAATAAATGGGTATAAAGATTAATATTCCTGTCAACGACAACAATTTATCAAGACGAATACTATTCAACCAAATAATTTGAACATTACGACATTAAGGAAACAAAAATATTATAACAATTTCCACAATGCCAAAGCCAATTCTTGATGATTTTAATTTACAATACTTTGGAAAAACTGAAATGTAACAGAGGCAAACTTTATACAAGAAGAACAAAAAACTATTTAAATTAATAAAAAAATATTTTTGATTAGGATTTTACTAAAGGAAATATGTATCAGACACCCTGTATACCTTTACATAAATAAATGGAATACTAATTCTTCAAAACTGAAATGTAACAGAGGCAAACTTTATACAAGAAGAACAAAAAACTATTTAAATTAATAGAAGAATATTTTTGATTAGGTCCTTGCTAATGGAAATATTTAGCCGAGAACGAAAAATCATACACCCTGTATACCTTTATATAAATAACTGGAAAACTAATTCTTCAAAACTGAAATGTAACAGAAGCAAACTTTATACAAGAACAAAAAACTATTAAAATTATTAAAAAAATATTTTTGATTAGGTCCTTGCCAAAGGAAATATTTAGTCGATAACGAAAAATCGTACACCCTGTATACCTTTACATAAATAAATGGAAAACTTATTCTTCAAAACCACAACCCCCAAATTTAGAATAAATAGAAAACTTTCCTTACATAACCTAATTTTTAATTATTCTTTAATAGAATTTCTTATTCTGAAAAAGAATATTATAGCTATAAAATTTTGCTTACCTTTTTAAACGAAAAGAACTTGGAACCAGCTGCATAAACATTATCTTGATATACTTCATCAGCCAGCAAGAAAAGTCGTTCCTGATGAGCAAACTTGATGATTTCTTCAATATTCTGTCTTGAAAGAACTTGGCCTGTTGGATTACCAGGATTGATAACAACGATAGCTCTTGGATTACAAGTTTTTCGGGCTTCGCTTATTGATCGCTGTCAAGAAATACATAAAATATCAATAACAATTGCATGCAATTCCTTCAAAATTACCTTCAATTCGGCAATATCAAGTCCCCACTGTCGGGATTCATCCAAATAATATCCAACTTGTTTCATATTAAATTCAGCAAGAGAAGCAGAGTAGAGAGGATACTGTGGAATAGGAATCATCACGCCTGGTGGCTTTCCATTTACATCACATATTAAAAGTTTGAGTATGTTCTTGATGCCATCACTTGCACCTGAGATAAAAATAAACAGAATAATTAGTTGCAATTTTCCCATATTTGAAATATTTTCCTCTGCTTACATATCTGAATCATAAATAATTTAAATTTTTTCTGTAATTAAAAAAAAACACTACCTTAATTTTACAAAGGTAGCAAGAAAAAGTTTGCTAATCAAAGGTGCAGAACCGATAACAGTAGTCACTCTAGCATATTCCCTGCTCATATTTTGAAAATACACCTCTTTTGCAAAATAATATGAATAAAACATTTAAACAGTATATGATGATGTTCCTATTAAATGAGATAAAAATAAATACCTCTGCAGATACGTGACTTTGCGGCCGAGATTTTGTGGTTACTGAGAAAATCTAAGCACTTCCTACACAGATACATCAAAAGTTGTAGCTTACAAAGTCATTAAAAGCCACACACTTGGACTAAAATTATGGGGAACTACTTCTAACAATTTATAGGGAACTCTAGTATCTGCACTGCCACCATATCAGACTTTTGCTGTATTTTTCCTATTTATTGATTAAAAAACTGAAACTTGCACAGTACTAGATCACAGGCAGGTCCTTGAAGAAGCGCTTTTCTTTAAAAACTAAACCATACTGGGAACAAGGGAAAGTAAAAATACAATAGAATTGATGATAATACTCACCAGCGCTGAGTATAATGTTTTGCCAATCAGAAGGAATGCCACCATCACGCTTTGTAATATACTCTGCCACATGTCTTCGAATCACTTCAATACCAGGTGAATCAGTGTAAGAACCCACTGAGCCACCTCTACATCCATTCAGGATAGTACGTGCCCTCTCTTTTGCATCTTCTGGATATTTAGGATCTTTTAATAATTCGGAAGGAAACGTCACAAGGGCTAATACTTGTCGAATGAAGGTAATAGGAATTTGCCCCATGGCATGACAGTCCCCAATGTTGGCTTTTATGACCTCCTTGAACGGTTTTTTAACACCCTGTAATACGTATTTATGTAGACATATTTTTAGGATTACAATTTGTAGACTGTCAAATAATAATAATTTTGTCATAGGATTAAAAGTTAATGAAGTGATCTCTTTGAGCTTAGACCGCGACATTGTAGAATTGCTGACGTTTCTCTAACCGTTGCAGGTAGCATTATCAAAGTACATAATATAAATCATAGCCACTAACACATGTGTTTCAAAAACTATGTCATAAATCTCTGATTTATTTAGAAAACAATGATAAGACAACTACAAATTCGCCTAGTATTGGAAAATTTGTTCTTTACTTTAATATCAACATAACTCTTTCATTGTTTACTTATTATTTACACTCAATATCTAGAACTGGCAGTAGAAGTTTAAAATGTTAATAGCACTTCAATTATTCTTACACACCAAGAATTAAATTACCACAAGCCTTGCTTTGTGTGTTGTAATAAAAATAAGATTGTTAAAATACTTCTTCTTTTTCTTATTTAGCCCTCAGTTTGCCCAGTATTGAGCATAGGCCTCCCTCAAGTCTTTCCAGGTATCACGATTTTCTAGCATCTCTTTATTGGCGTGCCTCGGTGTCTTTTTTCTGCCCATGGTCTCCATTGGATAATTTTAATGTTCCATCTGCCGTCTTTTGTTGGTGCTATATGTTCTGCATATTCTCATTTCAAATTTATCACTCTTCTTACTATATCGGCGACTTTAGTTCTATGCGTTATCCACTCGTTTATCTTTTTATTTCGTAGTGTGATATCTATCATTGCTCTCTCAATTGATCTCTGAGCGACTTCCAATTTAGTTTTCATTTGTTTTGCCAATGTCCATGTCAGCGCGCCATAGGTCAATAGGGGAAGTATACATTGGTCAAATACATTAGATCGCAAACGTTGGGATATTTTCTGGTTTTTTCGAATATAGGCTAATTTTCCAAACGCTGCCCAAGCTAGGCGTCTTCTTCTTTCTATCACAAGTTCTTTGTTTTCTGTCCTTAATGTTACGATTTGTCCCAGATATATACACTCGCTGACATTTTCTAGGGTAGTTCCATTTATAGTTATTTGTGGGTCTACGGGGACATCGTCTTCGTATTAGCTAGATTAACCTTTAGACCTATTTTCCTGGATGTTTCTTCTAATTCTTTTATCATGATGTGCAGATCATCCTCATTGTCGGCAAACAAAACAACATCGTCGGCAAATCTTAAATGATTTAGCATCTCTCCATTTATATTTAGCCCTTTATTTGCTCAATCCATTTTTAAAATATTGCTTCAAGTGCTAAATTGAATAATTTGGGAGATATTGTGTGTCCTTCTCTAACTCCTCTATCAATCGAGAAGCAATTACTATATTCATGTTAAGATACTCTTAACAATAAATAAAAGCCTAATAGATACTGTTATATAATATCAGGTATTTAAAAGTTCGAATATACCATATAACTCCGCCAATGCCCGTCCTAAGCCAGGATAAAAAGGAGGAGGGGAAGGAGTAACAACCTCGTTAAAAAGCTGGGTTCAGCTCTGGCCCGACTGATAGCACGCAGTAGGGGCCCCTATCTAGGGATACAAACGAAATGGCCAACGGTTCATAGGACAGATGAGGATGAAACAATCCCAATGGCCCAACGGAGCAGAAGAACCAAAAGGGAAGGTAGGGATCTTTAGTTGGGGAAAACGGCCTACCTAGGGGAAGAATACCCCTAAATTAAATTAAGTAGTCCTCCAGGTTGGGGGTTGATGCGTTAGGCCAGCACCCTAGTACTTGTAAAAAATTATTCGCTAAAAAGTTCATAAGAATAAACCGGATGGAATACAAAGACGACGAACACAGCTGACTAAAAGGACTATGAATATAGGTACGTGGAACATGCAAGGGTTAGCAACGAAAAGACAAGAAGTAATAGCAGAAATTGAAAAGATGGACATGGACAAAGTTGCATTGACAGAAACAAAAAAGAAAGGAAGCGGCATACAACAAATAGGACCGTATATACACTTCTGGAGTGGAGTAGCGAAAGATCAGAAAGCAAAAAGGGCAGTTTGCATCATTATAAAGGAAAAATGCGGAAAAACAGACTATTTAAATATCGGAGGACAAAAGGACGACTTAACTTTAGAAACCGAATAATCTATTAGCGCGTGTGAAGAATAAATATATCTCGGACCGAAAATAGAAGTACAGGGAATGTATGATGTTGAAGTTAAGGAGAGAATACGGCAGAAAAATTATAAGAACCCTAAATGGAATATTGTAGAATGAACATGTATACAGAAAAGCGAAAACACAAATATAGAAAAAGATGGTTCAAAGCGCATTTTTATACGGAGCAGAGGTCCTGGCAATTATCAGAAAAACATAAGAAAAATCCAGGACGCTAGAGATGGATTATTGGAGGCGAGCAGCGTATATATCACGCAGAGAAACAATCCGAAACGCACGAATTCGGAAGGTAATGCAAGTGGACCATGACAACGTAGAAGAAATAGAAAGAAGACAGCTGAAGTGGTATAGACACGTCCAAAGAATGGGAGACAACAGGATTCCGAAAAAAGCTATGGAAAGAAGAAAGCGAGGACGTCCAAGAAAATAATGGTACCCGGGAATACAAGAAGCGATGCAGGCCCGATAAATGCAGGACGGACAGTGGATGTACAGAGCCCAATGGAGAAAGTTATTGAACACCGGAAGATTCGGATAAGGGTTAATAAACCGTAAGATGAAGAATGTACCATATAGGATTACATGAAGACGGTGGTACAAGAAAACAAAATCTTTAAGAAACCTTTACCACCTTACGATGTTTAGAACACCTAAATACTTATCTCTGGGACCAAATTACCATCGCCAGTAGGAACGTATGAACTTGAAATATCTAGTCACTTTAGTTAAGTAATACCTCTGAAGATAAGTTATTCAGAAATCCAACAATAAAAGTCCAATATTATTGGACACCCATTGTTGTAGTCTTAATTCATCAGTTCCTACTGAAGCTAGTAACTTAGTCGCCGAAATACATATTTAGATGTTCTAAATATCGTAGTGGTAAGGGGGTTTTCGAAGTTTTGCAAATATACCATGTTTATTTTAAAATATCCCTACGTCATTTAACCTAAATTAATTGAAAAAGAAATCTACTTATTTTTTACCTGTCTGTCCTATCTACCCATGTACAATATGGTATTTTTCTGTTCTACACCCTACAGCTACACCTATTTTCATATTATTTTGTATTTAATTAGGCAACTCTAATCATAAAAAATATAAAGGTTTGTCGGGAGTTTAATTATAATTGTACTTTATAATGATACTTTGGTAAACGGTTAAAAGGGCTCCGAGGTAGAGGGAAAATACAACTTCCTTACAAAATGAAACTACAGCTAATAGAAGGCTTTACTAGTTAAATTTCGAGCATTTCTGAGATGTAGAAAATAGTTCGAATTTTATATATACCTACACTACAGAAGGCACTCGCTGCACCACTTATTTTTTTTTTGGGATTGGCCCTCATTTTGTTGCGATATTTATATGCCCCATAAAACTTTACTACCACACTTTTCATAATACTTAAATGTATGACCTTTTTCTGAAACAGAAATTGTTCGTGGTCTATCGAATTCAAATCTTGTAATCATGAAGTATTTACGTCTATACATATTCTATGATTTCTAAACATTGAATTGCAGACGAAAAGAATATTTTTATAGAAAATTCTTCCAACTACTATTTCTGTTTCAAAATTTCAGATCTATAATAGTTGCAAAAATCCTTAGGAATTCAGAAAATGGTTCTCTATTGCCGAGAGAATACATAGAATTTTCAATATTTTATGTATAAAATCACTGATTGAACTAAGCCCCAATTAAAATTAAAACAATAATTTGCAAAAAATGAATGCTATTAATTAAAAATATTAATTGTGCTGAGCGATTGTATTAACGAACAAATACGTATTTTTTTAATTTTACTTAACAATTTTAAATACGCCAGTAACATCGGGTAATGTAGAGCACGGTTTCCCGACCTCAATCAATTTTTATTGTATTTAAGAACGCCATCTATCTAAAAATGGCTGAACCATCGCTTCAATATTACTGGTTTTGTTCATAAGTATTCGTCAAACTTGAACAGCAAATCATATATGTATTAAATCTTTATTACGCTGTGTACAGTTTGAATATTTGTACAGGATGTTCCTTGGGATGATATGCAGGGAATAATACACACTAACATCTGTTTTGCGTCAAAAAATTTTGAACTAACATCTTTTCTCAAAAAGTTTGAGATTACTTCCACTTTACCTAAGTTACAAGTTGGTCAAGTATAAACTTAATAGACAAAACAAAAAAAAATGAGTTTTTGAAGCAATTTCTATGCCTAAAAATAAGAACATTGTATAGCGGTGCCATCTATTGGCACTGTACCCCTGAAGCCGCTCTCTTAATGCCTTTTTGAACAGCAGACATCCTTTGTCATACGATAACTAGTATCAGTTATCTTAAAAACAGCACAAAAAAACTTAATTCACTTTCAGGTTTTACTATAATTAAATATTCCACAGCATATCAAATTAATTATGAAATGAAATAATTAAGCGTTCCTCTTCGGTCAAGGTCTTAGCAGTTAATTCCAACATCCATTAATTTGATTAGTTCATGTAACATACTTTAAAAAATATATGAAAAAAGTACAAAGCAAATGCTACGTAAATATACACAAATTATGTTTCTTTGTTCATTGAACAACATAACTTTACTTAAATTATATTAAGATTAAAGTTAAAAATTGCTTTGCTCGAAAGGTAGGTAATTGTAAAAGTTATCATTTAATTAAAAATCGCGATAGGAAAATTCCCAAATTGCATAATAGATAACTGTTTATACAGGGTGTCAATTAAAAAACGTACAATATGTTACACGTCTGGAAGTAAAATAGGTATCTAGCTTTTCTAGAAAAGGTTTCTACAACACGGAGGCGCAATCGTAATGACTCATAAGGTAACCTTCCCCATTCAGCATCTTAGGCTCTAGGTTGCTGAGGAGGAACAGTGAGAGCGAAACGAGATACATCTCCCATAAAGCTCCCTAGTCTACGACACCGGCGGGTCGCATGTAACTAGCAGAGTTTGTGGCCAAGAAGGAAGAGCTTATATCAGGAGTAGAACAAGCGCACACATCTGCTCCGACAGCCAAGCGGCGCTCAATGCCATCTGCTCACTCAGGACGAGGTCAGCCCGCGTCCAGAAATGCGGAGACGCTCTTGAAGAATTCGCAAGGCTGAAGGAAGTAGAGTTGGTTTGAATACCGGGACACTGCGAAATCCGTAGCAACGAGAAGGCAGATAGCTTGCCAAGCTAGAGGAGACTCAGGGGATGCAGACAGACAAAATCTTTATAGCCGGGTCAGGAAAATCTACAGCGGTCTGGATTTTGGGTAAAAGCCGATGGGCTCTTAATCTACTGATAGGAGTCCTCACATGCCACTCTAAGCTCAGAAGACACCTAACCCTAGATGTAAAGGACGGCCCACTATGTCAGGTTTACGGCAAGTAGGACGAAACCGCCTTCCACTTTCTAGGAGAATGCGACTGAGACATAAAGTTTTCGGCGCAAAAACACTTCACAGTGCAGTGTTGCCTCGCTTATACGGACATCCTGGCATTAATTAGAATGTCAAGAAGGTTTCATCAAAAAGTGGCTGGCAAAGGAGGTAGGAGACGGAGAGAGAGAGAAAATAGTGCTGATTAAAGGGATGCCAAGGTTTAGTAAAAAAAGGTCCTTTGGGGCATACTTGCTGGGCATCTCATCCCCCTCCCATGATCTACTACTACTACTAGGCTCTCTCTTGGTAGAAGAGGACCAATAGAATGACCCCCAAGATCTCCAGATCTGACCCCATTAGACGTCTTTCTATGGGGCGACTTAAAATCTGTTGCCTAAAACTCAACCTCAATAGGCGATTCAAGCTAAGCAATACGCCCTCTGGCGGAATTCTGATGAACTTCTGAAACACAGGCGCTAGTGACAATTCCAATATAATCATTTGGTTTTAATAAATTATTGTAAGGTACATTCGTGTATTATAAAATATATTTAAGCAACTAAAACGTCAATACTTGAAAAATGGAGTTTCCCTCAAAGAAGAAAAGCAATGGCAAAATGTTTTGTTGCGACTCTAAAAGCAAAAGGTACCGTAACCTAGCTTTTCATTATTTTCCAAAAGCGGGAGCTAGAAATGTTGCAGTAGTATTTGGCCTAACTGAAATAATTGACCTCAGGATCGTTTAATCATTCGGGATAGAATCATTCTGACTTTCATTAAGTTGAAAAATAACCCGTCTATGTTGTTTTAAGCAATTGTTTGGTGGTTTATCTTCACAAACATGTAAAACCATATTTTATACTATGTTGAATGTCCTGTACGTAGTACTTAGTCCTACAATTTATTTTCCTACGCATGATGAAATTTTAGCAAATCTACCTACATGTTTCAGTAAGTTTAAAAATGTTAGAGTCATTATTGATTGTACAGAAATTTTTTTACAATGTTCTAATTGTCTGTGTTGTCGAATTCGAACCTACTCGCATTATAAATAATATAATATAATATAAATAATAATTATAAATAAATTATTGTCACTCATAATTACGGCCAAAATCGAACAAGAACAAAAAATACACACATTCACTAAATCACTACACTTGCGCAACGATTTATTTACAACCTGCTGGCGAGTGAGACTGTGTTTCATCTAAAACAGCTGATTGTGTGCGCGCGGGAAAAGTTAATTTGAATCGCCCATAATAAGATTGATTTAAAATTCGTATTTCAAGGATTAATTACTCGATCTTGTGATAAATTAATAATTTTCAATTTTGTGTTCCTAAAGCAATACATTTTGTGTACTGGTTACATTTTATGACTAACCAGGATCAACGACCAAGAAAACAGTACTGTACTGGTAAAACCAGTACGTATGGTCACCTTACCTTTATGTATTGTGTGATGTTTGGCTATCCACGTAATCTTTCTACCTCCTTGTTAGATCGTCTTTCCCATCCCTCTTCACCACGCTTTCCTCTATTCTAAGGATTTTTCTTTCCCACACTGTAAGTCTTTGCCGTGCACCGCCTTGTTCAACACCCAGATCTCTTACGTGTATGTTACCGTAGGTCGCACTACTGCCTTGTAAATTCTCAATTTTGTACTGTTTGCTACGTCTTTGATCTTCAAATTGCATTCAAGGCCCCTGTGCACTTATCTCCTTTAACTACTCGCGCATTCACCTCCTTGTCTTCTTTGCACTTACTCGTTATTAGGGCTCCTAAAACCACCACACTGTTCTCTCTTTGTATGCGCATCACCTTATCAGTTGTTACTTTCACTTCTATCTTTTTGTCTTGTTGTGCCGTCAGGGTGCTTATTTCCACTTTAAAAAACTTGGTTTTTTCTTGGTTTATCTGCAATCCCATTTTTCCAAACGGCTTTATCCAGGTTTGCTACGATTCTATTTAACTCTTCGTTCGTTCTGGCTAAAAGTGTGACATAATTCGCATATGCTATGCATTCTTGTTTATTATGGTCCCTGTCCTGTTTATTTTGCTGGCCCTTATTATTTTTTCCAACACTGTTGAATAATGTTACTGATAAAGTGTCCGCTTGTGTCAATCCTTTTTCCAAATTGAAGTCTTTAGATAACACTCTGTATGCCTCTGTTATATTTTTAGTGTCTACGGTTATCATTTTTATTAGGTGCATCAGCTTTTCAGGTATCTACAATTCATGCATTGCCTTATACACTTGGTTTCTGTCTATGGAGTGGTAGGTTTGCTTGAAGTCGATGAAAATTGAGCAAGCAGAAATCTTGTATTCATAGCAGCTTATGATTGCCTGTGTTAACATAAAGATTTGGTCCGCTACCGACCTGCCTCTATGGCAACCGCACTGTTAATCTCCCAATAAATTTGCGGCGTAATTCTGTAATTTTCGTTTTATTATTGTAGCTAGAATTTTGTACATGATTTCTAATAGTGCGATCCCTCTGTAATTGTTGCAATTTGTGGTGTCTCGTTTTTTGTGGATTGGCGTTATTAGTACTGTTTTCCATGCTTCGGGCATTATTTCTGAGTCCCATATTTCTTCTATTATGGTGACAATACTTTGCTGCATCTTTTCACCCCCTACTTTACAAGTTTTGCCGCTATTCCGCGTTCTTCTGCATTTCAGTGTTTTTTTCGTCTGTCTATAACTGATATTATTTTCTCCTTTGTCGATCTGCTTAGCTCTTCTTCACCTTCTGCCCCTTGTCGCCCATTATCTCTTTCATTGTCATTGTCTTTCTCCTGTTTTTTTCTCGTTACTTCATATAGTACTTCTACAAATACTCTATCCTTTTTTCAGCCACTTCTTCTTCTCCTGTGATCAATTTTCCCTCTTTGTCTTTGCAGTATATTGATTTGTTTTAAATTCCCTGCTTGGTTCTTTTAACCTCATGGTAAAAGTTCCAAATTTTCTTATTTGGGAATCTTGTTTCAATCTTTTATCTTTCCATGTTCTGTTTGCCGCTCTGCATGCTTGCTTTGTTCTTGGTACTTTCTTCTGTCTCTTCTTCCCCTGTCTCTATCATTTTCATCCTTATTTCCTGCCTCCTCTATAATTGTTACTTATGTGATATCCTTCATTCCTTCGCGTATCTCTTCTGGTCATTTTTAGACCCAATTTAGCCCTGCGGGCGGCACTGTTTTTTTTTTCAGGTGCTTTTTTTCCCACCAGAATTCATCAGAGTTTGCATTTAAATACTGTGTTAAACCTTGCATTTTCTGTGTAGTACGAAACATGATCTTATTATTTTGAATGCGTCAAGTCAAAATTGTGTAAATCGAGAGATGTGTGTAGTCTAAAAACTTATGCTTATAATCAATTACAAAAAAATTAATAGCAAAAGTGCATGATCAACCC